>JABFPN010004333.1:0-15446 GCA_022817305.1 Leptoteleia sp. ZL-2020
AAAAAAAAAAAAAAAAAAAAAAAAAAAAAAAAAAAAAAAAAAAAAAAAGTGGAGATAAAAACGCACGAACGGGAAGAGAATGGGAGTGACAATTTGTGTTGCGCGGAAAATCTTTGACCGGCGCTTGTCGCTTTAGAAATAGCCGGGCGTCTGCGAGATGCATCTCCTTTCATCGTTAACGAGCCCGGGGGTCAGAAACGGACTTTCCTTCGCACTCTCGCTCGACTTTCTTGGACCTGAATAGATCAGGGCAATTAAAGTTTAATCCGAGCGCGGCCTCGTCTTTTCCGCGTTGGCTCTTGCCGTCCGCACGACGGCGGCATTCTTTTGTTTTCATCGATCATTCTTCCCATTCATTCGGGCCGGCTGAATGGGTAATAAATTACGGCCACTAATAGAAATTAAATTCAGTCGCGGGAGACCTGGCCGTAGCCTGTTTGTCGAGGGAATCGCGCACCGTCGCCAAAATTAATTGATACTATAAATTAGAGGACACAATCGAAAGGCTATTGATTCCGTTGGTGCGGACCCTCCGGCGCTCGTTCGCCGAGACCAGGCAATCTCCAAGTCACGGAATTTCACAAACACGCGCTCAACATTTCCGCATTCGGCGAAATGAACGCCGAACCCTTGCTCCCTCAAAAAGCATCAATAAGCCCCGAATGACAAGGGAGGGCACGCACTTCTTTGCTCTCTTGTTATTCCTTCCGTAATTCGTCGGCCCGGAATGCGATTACTTTTACACCCGTAACCTCGAACGCTTTACTAAGTAGACCTGTTTAACGCAACGAGCGATTGATTGCGCCAAATATTGGACAACATATTGGAATGGATGAGAGAAGTGCTGCAGTCCAGTAAAATTTATGCAAAAGTCACTTTTGCAGGATAATAGTATACGGCTCACTTTACTCGTGTTACATTCGGTTATTATTTTTCAGAGATATCCAATTTCATGTCTAATATCCTTAATATACTATATTAAGTAATGACTATATATAATAAATTGAATTTAATTATCGGTATATTATTATATACAAAGTAATGACTATATATATAATAAATTAAATTTAATTATCTGTATATTATTATCTACAAACGTTTTATTAATGTAATTGTTTGTTTACTGTTTAACGCCGTCACTCTGATATAAAGTTCTTATCTTTAATTACAAAATAATTGATATATAATAATATTATTTCAGAATAACCTTAGTAGACGGCGGTAATCTGATGATATCAGACGTTAGACAAACGGATCAAGGCAAATATCAGTGCGTCGCGAAGAATATGGTCGGCACAAAAGAATCCGCGACTGCTACGTTGACCGTGCACGGTAAGGCATTGCAAACAATAAAACGAATTGAAAATATTTTATGCATACAAATCCTATTCAAAGCGCGCGAACAATGAAAACAACGGGAAATAAAAAAAAAAAATTGTATTTTTCCAGTAAAACCCTTCTTCCTGGCAAAGCCTTCGAATCAGACAATTCTGGCTGATCAAACGGCTGAATTTGCATGTCGAGTCGGAGGCGATCCGCCGCCTGAAATACTCTGGCGACGGAACGATGGGAAAATGCCCATTGGCAGAGCGAATATTCTGGAGGACAAAAGTTTGCGAATAGAAAGAGTTACGCCGCAAGATCAAGGAATTTATATTTGCGACGCGGAAAATGGCGTTGGTGCCATTTCCGCTAGCGCAACCCTAACAGTGCACTGTAAGTATTTTTATTTTACATTTCCCCGTTCAACATATTGATTTGCCTATTGTATTTGTACCTTCTTCAATATTTCAAGTAGTTAACTTTATATGAAAATCAACCAGCACGCGGAGAAAGATAAATTTAAAGAAATACAAAAATTGTAAAACAAATTTGTATAATATTTAAACATTGTTTGTGAACGTATATATATAAATGTTAATGATGAAATTTTACTAACTTAATATAGTAAATTGTATACAAATAAAATAATAAAATTTTCTCCAAATATCTTATAACTGAATCTAAAAAAATATTTTCTTTTTCTTTTATTCTTTTTTTTTCTTATATATAATCATGTATGACTTTTTTTCTTATATATGTTCATGTATGACTTTATATCTATAGTTGAAACATTTTTAAAAAATTGTTTTTTTCAGCTCGACCAGTGTTTACAAATTTCCCAAAAGATGAAGTTGTGAACGCAGGATCGGATGCGACATTTGCGTGCTCGGCTAGGGGTGCCCCTAAACCATCAATTTTTTGGACTCGTGAAGGCTCGCAAGAACTGATGTTCCCGGGAAATACTTATCAAGATCGATACACTGTTACTGAAGATGGAAGTCTGAGAATAAAGGGTGTTATTCGGAAAGATGAAGGTCACTATGTTTGCAGTGCGATTAGCCAAGCTGGTGCAAGCACTGAAACAGTTTACCTGCAGGTAAATATTAGTATTAAATTAACACATAAACGGAATGATTAATTTTAATGTATTGAATATAATGATATGAGAATATTAACTCTGAATCTTATATAATATTGGACATTGTTATAAATAAATTGTCCAATATCATTATCAATTAAAAAAAAAAGAAAGAAAGAAAATTAGATCAAAGTTAATATTTTGCGTTAATTATTTTGCTGAATTATAAATAAGGGTTTGCTATTGCATTTTACACTCAATTTGTACAATATGCATTTTGCATTAATTCATTATTAATTATTATTTACACACGATATTACATAAGTTGCAAACAATAATGAAGTTGGTATGCGATCAGGTGATGTCCGTCGAAGTTCCACCCCCTATTATAGAACTTGGACCTGCAAACCAAACGCTACCGTTAAAAAGTACAGCCGCTCTGCGGTGCAGAGCAGTTGGCACTCCAACTCCGAAAGTTCAGTGGCACAAGGACGGAGTTTTGGTCCAGCTGGGCAGTCGGATAACGATGGCCAGCAACGGTACGCTCTTCATCGAGAATCTGCAAAGTAACGATTCCGGTCTTTACACTTGCATCGCTTCTTCCGAGTCGGGAAACACGTCATGGTCCGCGGCTTTGACTGTAAGCTCCTCGACAACACTTCACCGTACTCCGGACATTTCGACCCTGCCACAAAATCCAAGCAAACCTAGAATTGTGAACACCACAAGCAGTACCGTCACTTTGACCTGGAGCCCGGGGCACGAAGGCAAAAGTAAAATCATTGGATACAATATCGAGTACTTTAGCAGCAACTTGAACACTGGCTGGGTAGTCGCGGCCACTGGAGTTACCGACGACACTTATACCGTGAGTTTCACCAAGTTTCATTTCCGTTTGCATTCCTTTTTGGATTCTCTCTGGTTCACAGCTTATGAATTCAAATATTGTTCGCTCGGTCAACGTGGTTTAAAGCAGAAAACAACCCATGTACACTTTCGTAGATATTGCAACAGACGTAAACGTATATTAACTTCAAGAAAGAGTATTTGGTAATCGTAAGAGATGATTTACACAATTCAAATATCGTACAACTAATGTTCATTTCCAAACTGTAATTTTGGGTTAGAAGCGAGACTGACGAATAAACGAATGGTAAGCGTTCTTTCTCAAATTTCATTTCCCAACGTATCTTCCGGTCTATGGAATTTGTCATTTTGAACAGTATGGAATGGTAAACAAGTCCGCATAAACATATTGAATGCTCGAACTACATAAAGTGAAACCAAAATACATACAGTATCTTTGAATGTTCCGAGCAAATAGCATATATTCCGACGCATAAACAATAAAGCTCGGTTTCAAGTGTCGTTTATTTCAAAAATGATATTTGTAACAATTTATGAGATCCGCGAACAAACAGATGTAGATATAATGAACGCTGACTAAAACCGCGTTTATTTGGTTTGACTATAGGTGACTGATTTAAAACCAGACACGAACTACGTATTCCTGGTCAGAGCAGAGAACAGTCATGGTTTGTCGCTTCCTGGGCCGCTATCGGACGTAGCTCATACCACCAGCGTAAATCAACACTCTGTACCACAAATCGAATTAATTCGAGCGCGAGATCGCTTAAACAGTGAAATACTGCAACTGAGAGACGTACAACCACAATCCAGCACAAGCGTCAAAATTATGTGGGATGTAAGTACATTTGCATTTTTTGCCTATCTTCAGTTATGCATATCCTCTCTCACATTTTTATTCCCTTTCAACATTATTGTAGATTCTGGGAGCGGCTGATCTGGTAGAAGGTCTTTACATTCGCTACCGTGAAGTATCGAACAAGCCCGAGTACAAGATGGTTACCGTATTTAACGCAGGGGCAACGAGTTATGTTCTAACGGATTTGAAAAAGTTTACTAAGTATGAATTTTTCCTCGTGCCGTTTTATAAAACAATTGAAGGAAGACCAAGTAATGTAAAGCTCGCAACCACGATGGAAGATGTGCCTTCAGCTGCACCTGAAAACGTACATGTTGGAATGATCAATACAACTTCGGCATTTGTTCGGTGGTCGCCTCCACCGAAAAATGAACAGAATGGTCAATTAGTAGGATACAAGGTATAGCATGCATTAATTAATTAATATATAGTAATTTTTAGTATTTTTTTAGAAGTAAACCATTTATACTTTTGAAGTAATTAATAGTTTTAAATAACATTACTTAATAAATAAATACTTAAGGTAATGCCCACGTGTGACATTTCATCTTAATATATTAAAAAAATACTTCTTTTTTCTTGTAAATGGTGATTGATGTATAGGTGCGATTTAAATTACTTACTCCAATTTTTTTATCTAGATTGTAATAAAGAGCAATAGCAGCAACAAGATCCTGGGACAGATGTCTTTAAATGCTTCGACAACGTCCGTCATCATCAATAGTTTGATGACAGGTGGTCTTTACACCGCTCGAGTGGCTGGATTGACGCGTGCTGGCTTTGGACCTTTCTCACCGCCAGCGCTGTTGAATATGGATCCAAACCAGCTGAATCAATTGCAAGCCCGACCTGACCCGAGTCACGGTGGAGCGTCTGTTGTACGAGAAACATGGTTCCTTGTACTTATAATAACAATGATCTTCACCATCATCGCCGCGTTATTGGGAACTTTATACGTGCGCAGAAGGCAGGCTATGAATAAACAGCTTGGTCACTTGAATGTACCCGTAGGGACTGCAAATGATATCTGTCAATTGAATAAAGTAAGCAGTTGTAAAATTAAAATCTAATTACTTCATATATACAAATTATTTTAATTCTTTTCTTTGTTATAATTACAAGTTTATGAAAGAAAATGAAAGTACTGAGAAAATACTGAGAAAACATTTATTGATAATCCCTTTTCCATTAATTTTCTTTTAATCTAATTTAGATAGAAACATCCATATTTGTCTCAGTGTATTGAAATTATATTGTGGAGTTGTAAACTGTAATTTTAACATTATAATTTATGTTCTATAGGACACCTTATGGCTAGAACGTGGTTGGCGACCAACTAATACTTTACAAAGTTCCAATGATAAAGATTGCGAAACGAAACTATTAAATAACCAGCAAATGATAGCTCCGGGAATAGTAAGCATGGCAGGATCGGAGTATGCAGAAGTAAATTTGACTACCTTTTATAATACAAGGAAACAACTTCAGGCACCTCCAGAACCGTATGCGACGACGACGTTATGTGTTGGAAGTCGCAGCCCGGATTCCATGGAAACTAGCGGACAAAAGTCAAATTCCAGTGATTCTTGCGTTAAGCCAGACTACTCGAGTTTAGATTCGAATCAAGATCACAATAAATCAACAATGTCGCCCAGCAGCGACAACACTAGTAGTGTTTATACTGATGACAATATGGAAATGCAACGCCGAGCCCAATTTAGAGTGCAGCAAAGCGAAAATAATCAACAAGCTTTACCAAATTGGTGTGACATGTTGCCTCCACCGCCAGAGCACCCACCTCCACCTGGAAATTCTCTTACAGCTCGAATTCAGCAGCAGCAACAGCAACAACAAGTGCAGGCTTTTAGCCCCCATTTAAGTAAGAGAAGCGTACCGAACAACGACTTGGATGGTTCGCAGTCGGGAAACTCGCAGAGCCCGCCAACTCCCCCTGTGAGAGTTGGCAATTGGTAATGGAACATATTCATTTATCCAAAATAATTATAACATATATAAATAATATTAACATTCTAAAATAAATTAATTCGAACCTTATATTACAAAAATATGTAGATAATTTGGATACTAACGTATATGTACTAAATAGTATTTTCATAAATTAGAAATTAATAAAATATTTGAATAGAATAATTAGTACACAATAGTTTGGAAATGTCATATATAAATTATTAACAATAGATTTATTTTACAGTTTTTCAGCATCCCCAACGCCTTGGAACGGACAAACTCAATTAGATACTAACAACCATGGTAACTTGCAACAAGGAAGATATACCACCTTGCCACCCCAAACTAATCCACCTCCGTCGTTGTCATCTTTTCCTCAAGGCTTCAGCCACTTTGATTATAAAGCTCAAGAAAATGAATATGAAAGTGGCTCTGTCTTGTATGGTCACCAAAACGGCATCGCCAGTGATTTCAGGAACCACGACGCATTTAGCCGCAACAATCATTCAAATAGTCGTATCGATCACAGTGCTATGAACGACGACATTTACCGTCATAATGACGAGATTTTTAGGAACGATAACCTCTATCAGCCTGATAATGACGAGTGGGATCGCAAATCGTGCGACTCCAACACTCATTCAGACATGTGCTGTTCCTGTTCCGAGTCCAGTTGTCTGTACGCAGACACCATGGAATATAACAATCAATTCGCACCGGCTAGTTGCACGCACAATCGCGGCAGCTCGAGGAACAGAAATAATAGAAGTCCGAGGAGAAGAAATAACAGACCTTCCTCGCCGACTTACAGTAGCGATAGCAATTACTCGTGCATCCCGCAAAGGCAATGTGCTCCTGGAAATTCACAAGAAAGACTCAGACACAACCGAAGCAAAGGTAATTTTATTTATTAAAATTACACATTTAACTTTTAACAATAATAATAAAGAACGATCGAAAATAAAAACATATAATTAAAAGATAATTTAATTTATGTACATAATTAATTTCTTACCTTAATTTCAGATAAAGTTTCAAGCTTCTCTAGAAGCAGTGGATACCCTCAGCACAATTCTTCGGCATCAAACACAATGAGCAGTTCAGGTAGCCAACGATATAACAAGCTCAACAGTCTCTTTTTGGGCGCCAATAACGCAAACGCATCCGAAACAAGCAGACTCAGCGATCACCGCGAAAGTTAAACAACTTTGATTATATAAAGGAATATGAGACTTTCTTATTAAAACGATGGACTAAAACAGAAGAAGGTGATTTGCATTATCCGTGCGACAGTCACTGCCATGGAAACGTTCTCTCACTAGCCAAAACCTTTCCTACTCGATAACTCGGATACTCGAAACGTTTTACGAGAAACGACGTGTCCAACACATCCGTAGGTTGTACATAAAACGCGAACCAGAAACGAAATGTAAAGAGTACTTCAACTGTTTTCTTTTTCGTCTCTTCAGACCCAAAATCATACTATTTGATTTCACCGCAGAAATTATATTTTTCTTAGACCTACGTGTAAATACGCAAAAACAATAATCGAGAAGTAATACTGCCAATTACTTTGTCGTTAAAAAAAAGTTGATTATAGTTCTGATTGAAATCGAATATTATGAAGTCAATAATGCATTTGACTCGAAAAGGAAACTGATTGTCTGAAAGTGTACGATTTGGAACACGGGATATATCTTATATGAATTCATCATATCAAGGGCTTTCAACGTTGATCAATTGCAACGTTACTACCAGAGGATCTTCTAAAGAGACTGATCGATTATCATTATAAAACCTGAACGCTGCCAATATTCGAATGCATTGTCGTGATACATATATATCCATGTTATTCAACTGTTAAACAACCGGATAGATTTTGTTGGTTTGATAAAAAAATGCGATCAATGCAACTCTACTAAAATAACTTGTATTATATAACAATTATTTTTAATCTGTACATATTTTTCAAACGAAATTTTGATTCAGCAAACAAAGTGAACTGGCAACTTTCACGATTTTTTTAAACCCGAACAAATCCGCAAACCTGTATTTATTCAGAAAACCATGCATATGACTATAATTCAACGTGATACAGTATGTAGTACTGATTCTACACTTCCATAAATCGCTCTAATAAATTTTAAACAATTTATTAAATGAACGGAAAATATGAATCTAACACGATGAATTGCAAAATTGTGTTAATTGAAATCAAGAATAGCCATATATAATTTCGGTTTGTTACGTCCAATATTGGACGTTATTTTTAATAACAAAATAACGTTCCTAATAATTGCAGAGTAATCGACGGCGTATCTCTTCCAAATGAAAAATTAACAAAACTTAAGATCACACACTGAAGCATTATGACAAAATACTTCTAACTTAAAATATGTAATCATATCAAATGGTTTTTGTATACATTGTACAAAGCTGATTAACGGACTTAGTCATTAGAAATTAATTTAAACGTCAGTAATTTTAATAATGGTATATACATTTATATGAACTCGTATATTATATTATATATATGTATATATCAGTTGTGTAGAATTTAAGAAACACTTAGTGATCATATATATGTAATGTTGAGTATACCATTTTTTTAAACATTCGTTCGTAAAATTTATCATGCGACATTAATTTTCGATAATGTTTTAAAGGATTTTCCAAATCATTTTTGACAAATGTACAGAATTTTATTTTTTACGAGACGTCTTAAAGTTAATTCGCCTAAAAGACTTTTGAAAAAAAGATTTTATAAGAAAATTTCGACATTAATTTTTACAACATTTAACGTGTTCTATGACGATGCATTTAATCAATGCATTTTATACAGCACTATATTCTTATTTTATAAAACTAATTGTTATTTCCTTTTTCATAAAAGATGATCAATTATTTGTTAATTGATTATGTACTTTAACGGAAATTCTATGTTACATATAAAATTTATTTTTACGTCTATTATATTTATTTTAATTTAATTATTGATACAACGTGTAATTATAACTATAAAGTATATTTTGTATTTTATTGTTGTTTCGAGAACAACGTATTGCTCGAAACAAGTAGGGAACTTGTGTACAGATCGAAGTTAAAATAATAAATTTACGTTTAAGTAATTATAATGTGAATAGTTTTGCGATTTTGCACAAAGTAGTCGGTTCTCATCACGTCTTTTCATACGATATTGTGAAAAGCGTGCATACGAAGAAAAACGAAACTTTAGATATAAAATAGTTAGGTAACTTCGATGCCATACAATCGCTCAAATTCAGTGTAATTAATTCACCATATTAGGTAGTAAAGATGACTAAGATGTATTCACAGTTAAATTATGAAAACTCTATTCATTTGGAGTTCACTGAGCTAACACTTTAAATTCACAAAAACTTTGTTAAATGGAAACTGACCATTATTTTACTAACTCTCAGTAATAAAATAAAATAAAAGAAAATGAAAAACACAATTTTTAAAGCTACGACAAAACTTTTTTAATTGAACATTTATTTACGTGTTACCAAAAATTATTATCCATATTTGCTTTAAACTTTATTTGAGATGAAAAACAACGTAATTAGCACATGTAATAACGAATGCACAAATGGTAGATGATGTAATGCGTATAAAATCCATCCAAATGACCGAGTGTTGTTGAAAAAAAATTTCATAGGAAAAGTTATACATTCACAATGAGGTTTTGATTTCACCACGAGAAAAGTATTTTACAAAATTTCAACAATCTAAGTCAAATTAAATCGTGAAAGTTTTTATTTACGCAAGCACAAAACCCTTTGCTCTTTCAATTATAACACATCAGCTGTAAACAATTTCAGTTGAACTTAATAATAATATTAAAAGAATAAAAATGAATAACAAAAAAAAAAGCGAATAGTATTTTTGGATTTCAAGAACAAAAATTGTGATAATGATTCACGCATATACCTACTCGAAAACTATTTTTCTATCTAAACAATAAACCCATTTCATCAGGACCTCATTGAGAAATCCCTAAATAACAACAAAACCTTAGATAGAATTAGTGATGTAAAAATATTCACGAAAAGAAAATTTGCACCGCTGATTTTATGAAATTCAACGCATCTATTATCATTGTAATAGAGGAAAACAATCTTCCTAAAACCAGCTGTCCATTGACTGTTTATTTTGTCTCATCGATTTTTGAATAACAAAAGAATGGGAAGCGTGACCTATCACCGCTGATCACACTCGCAGATTATCCGACATAGATGAATAACCGTTACTTTCTTAACGCGAGACTCGAAACAATCTGTTGATGTTGATAACTTGAATTGTAGCAAACTAAATATCTATAACTATCCCGCGCTTAAAGCACAACTTTGGCGAGCACAATCTGCAGAGAATGATATTGATAGGTCACGATCCAGTTGAGGAAATTTTGAATTGTCTTGTCGATCGGCGTTAAATGTATAATGTATTATTTTTATAATTTGACGTGTTCGCGCGATCGACATAATGATTCCGCGAGAATTTTATAAATTACAAACAATCAATGTAACTTGATCGTATTAAGTTTCCGAAGGGAGCCTTGCATATAAATAGCGAAGAAAGGAACGATGTAGACCGCACATTCGTTTCGCATACGGAAACGAAAAATAAGACGATACCTAATGAATAAACAATAAAAGTGAGCATATATTATTGAACGAATAATAGCTGATGAGAAGCAGCTGATCCTACTAATTTTAAGATCAATTTTCGTAAATAGTACGCGGATTTTTTCCAAGGGCCGAATTTTGCTACTCTATCTCGCATCAAAAATTGTTTATTATTTGCTATTAAACGAGATTTAAGAGTTGATTCTGTGTAAACTTTGGCATATCATTGTAAAATTCGAGTATGATGCATTTACTTTGCGAAAGAAGAAAGAGAAATTTAATTTCAAGACTAGCTCACGCGTAATTGTAATCGAAGTCTGACAAGTATTTTATTTCAGTCGTGATTTTTTTCCGTTCTGTAAATATTGCGCAAAGAAAAGTAATTCACGAATGTTTTATATAGGTAGTAATTTATTTATTGTCGAAACTATAAAATTGATCGATGATCGGTGACATATAATGCGAAGGAAAAAAAAAACTTGATGTAGTTAAAATGAGACAAGCTATCAAGAGGTACACACGCAGACTGTAGATAATTTATAACAATCGCTATTGTCAACTACCAACTTGTATATGTATGTATAAATATAAAACTATATGTATGTATACATATATATACATTTACATTTAAATATCATGGCATATTATATAATGATAATGATCAATAAAAGTAATGTTAAAAATTTGATATTATAATTTATGGTATTATTTTTCCTACTCATATATATATATGTATGAATACTTATGTATATATATATTTAAGAATGTAGGGAGATAAAAATCTTATTACTTTTATTAATTTAATTTTAAATATTATTAGAAATTGGAAACATTTCTTTAAATCGTTTAAATATCATGTGTAAAAATATTTGTATTATTTTCATATAAATATCAAAGAATTATTTTCATATAAATATTTTTTATGTTCATATAAATATTTAAGTCTAGCTGGTAGAAATAAAATCACATGTGAAAAGGTAAAATAAAAGCAATAAATATATTAATCCATTTAAAATGGAATGGTAACATATAGTAAAGTAAACAATTGCAAATAATTAAAACTTTTACTTTAGTTACAACATATTCATTTTATTTGTTGAATATAAAAGAAACAGATCTTTTAATGTTCAGCCTTACAATTGCTTTATCCGCGTAATCTAGATTTCTATATATCTTTAAATGGTTTCAGCATTCAAAATGAATTCTTATGAAATCTCCCCCTGAATGCAGCTTTCTTCATAACAGCTAAGTACAATGCTTCATCATTCATTCATTCATTCACTTTGAAACTGAAAAAGTAGGCTATAAATTTCTATGAGAAACTATAAATCTGACATATTTTATAAAAGAAATAAAGTTATAGAAAGCTTTAAATTCATCCTCATTAATTTATACTAATTATATAATCTTACTTACCTATATCTTTAATTAAGAAAAACAAATTTTAAAACATAAGTAAATTTATTTCTTTAATAAAAACTTTACCTAATTTGTACAATTAAAATTCATTCTTTTTATATATATTACTTTTTAAATTTTTTTCTGTTTTGAAAATTAATAAATAATTCAGTGTAAAATGATTATTAAATTAATTATAAAAAAGTAACATTATTTTTTAACAATAATATGAATGTAATAAATACATTTCAAATGTGTATACCAACGTTTCTCATACGCTGTCATACGTTCTAGCGTGTAATCAATCCACACTTTTTTTTTGCTAAATTGCATACGATAATTTTACAAAATGTAACTCTGATATGCAATATGTAATATTCGCCAATTGCCGGATCATTGAGTAAGTAGTACTCAAAGCATATATCAATGTGAATTATCAATCATTACGCCTTCCGCGATTAAAAGACGTTGCAATATTTATGATACGTATTTAACTATTGTGCATAAACCATTCGCCCCAGATTGTTTACAAACATTGCTTAATCAATATCTTATTTAATATTTTTATAGCACTTATATAAGTAAGTTAGCTGAAATTAAAAGAAATATAAGAAATTTATTTTAACCATTTCAAAGTATATAACATAATATGTAATAAAAAACAAGAAAGCTAGAATAATATATGAAAATTGTTTGATAACTACAATTCAGCTCGTATTAATTTGAAAAATAAGTTAATTTTACACCATTAACGAAAAGGTATTGGTAAATTTAACTGCTATACATACATGATTATGATTGAGTAACGCCAAGTACATTATGATAATTCATTGTTCTTATTGCTAATGGTATACTGTTAAATAATAATAATTCTGGTACGCTAAGATAAGTATTATCTTCTAAAGTTTTGCTTGTAATAACTTTACTTGTTCGTCCAGTTTATAACTGTATAAAGTATATTATATATTTTTGCAATTTAAGAATTTATTCATTTTTCAACAATTAACTTCGTTATTATTCATCGCTGACAAATAAATTTTGTTATATAGTACAATTCAGGTTCTGTCTTGAACATTCTAAAGCCTATAGCGTTCTGCTACTGCGAAGAAAAATGTTAAACATTAAACTTCTCTAATATTGAATTCTGGTGAAATATTACCATACATAACATTATCATTCTTGACCCAGTAAATATAAGTTCTGTCACTTTACGGTCTTGCACACTTTTGCTTCGTTTAATTTTTTTATTAAGTTTATAATTTGATCCATATTATAATAATTTAATAAGAATTGTAATTATAAAAATTTACATAAGAAAATTGTGTCAAACAGTACGAATTTTTTATTGCTCAAAAAATACGACTTGCAATTTCAAAAAGACTAACAAAATACAAAATTACGAACGATTCTTAAATAAAACTTTTGTAACAATTGTATTCAATTCTAATTATTCGCAATTTTTTTTAATGTTTTCTAAGAAAATAATTTTCTACACAATGAAAGTAAAGGTGCTTGAAAAGATTGTTACGCTTGGAAAAATTATCTTCGCATAGTAAAAGGTATACTTACATTTGAGAATAAGAAGCTATATTTTGTACTCATACATCTTATTTCCTCTACATTACTCATTATTTTGTAAAGTGAAATTGAAAACAAAACTAATCGGCATAATAATAATGAATTAAAATCACATATAAAATGATGTTAACGATTTATAACAGTGGTAATTCAAATAGTTATTATAAAACATTTTTGTATTATATTATTTTCCTATTTATAGATTCCAATTCCCTAGTAAAAATCAAACATATATGGTCATATATGGATTAAGAAAAACATATATGTTCATATATGGATTACGAAAAAAACACATATGGTCATATATGGATTAAGAAAAAACATATATGTTCATATATGGATCATATAGGATAAAGAAAAAACCAAGACCACCAAGACCAAGACAAAGACCAACAAGACCACATTCATTGGTCGAGCAGTTCACGGCGCTGATTGGCCGTTGCGGGAGCGGTTGAGCGCGCGTATTGGTGTTGGTGTGTTGGTGTTGGCGTTGTTGGTGTTGGCGTTGTTGGTGTTGGCGTTGTTGGTGTTGGCGTTGTTGTGTTGGTGTTGGCGTGCTGGTGTTGGTGTTGCTGTTGCCGTGTTGGGGTTGGCGTTGGCGTGCTGGTGTTGGCATGGTGGTGTTGGCATGGTGGTGTTGGCACACTGAGAAAAAAATTATAATAAAAATTACAATACCTTCTGGCGTTGGAGGGATATTGTCTACAGTGTCTGCTATTTACCATACTATTGCAGTAAAATTTTATTTATGACATAGTAAAATTTTATATTTAGTATAGTAATAATTACCATAAATCGTGGCAGCTTTACAAGATCATATAAAAAATTTTACTGCAATAGTATGGTAAAATAGCAGACATTGTAGACAATATCCCTCCAACGCCAGAAGGTATTGTAATTTTTATTATAATTTTTTTCTCAGTGCATGGTGGTGTTGGCGTGTTGGTGTAGGTGTGCTCGTATTAGTGTGTTGTTGTTGGCGTTTTGGTGTGCTGGTGTTGGTGTGCTCACCAAGAGTCTTCTCCCGATAGAACAAGGTCTTGGTCATGGACTGTTGGTCATGGACTGTTGGTCTCGGACTGTTGGTCTCGGGCTGTTGGTCTCGGTCTTTTGGTGTGGGTCTTTTGGTGTGGGTCTTTTGGTCTGGATCTTTTGGTCTGGGTCTTGGTTTTTGCGTCTTGGTCTCGGACTGTTGGTCTCGGACTGTTGGTCTCGGACAGTTGGTCTCGGACAGTTGGTCTCGGACTGTTGGTCTCGGGCTGTTTGTCTCGGTCTTTTAATCTGGGTCTTGGTCTTTTGGTTTTGGTCTTGGTCTTGGTCTTGGTGATTTAATCTTGGACTGTTGGTCTTGGTATGATCAAATTGAGATCAAAGTCAGATAATATTCGGAGCTTAATCAAGTTAAAATATATTGAAAGTCTATTCAAGGTTAAATTGTGGGTGATTAAATGTTAAATTGAAATCGTGTGAATTTCAGATCATAATTATATTAATATATAAACAATTCATAACCAAGGAACACGTCTCAAGGCGTTTAATGTGGAATTTTTATGTGATTATTTGATGTTTTTAATTTGTTACTGAATTTACATCGATGTGACTTTAACGTGATGCCGTAAGCGTAGGTAGCGCTCTGCAGTACCGGCTTTGCTATTTATGTTAATAAAAATTACAACAATTATAATTTTGTAAAATAAAAACATTCAGCCCATTCTGCAACAATAGTAGT
>JABFPN010004334.1:0-15445 GCA_022817305.1 Leptoteleia sp. ZL-2020
ATTTTGGTTGAAGTAACTAAAAAAAATATTCTGACCAACATATTTGGTTATTTCAACTAAAAATTTTGGTCAGCTAAAAAAGAACCAAATGTTTGGTTAACACAACTAAACATTTTTCTCCGTGTATGGTTGAAATAATTTTTCTGACCGTATACCATGTTTACTGGCAAATGTTTTGGCAAAACTTTATTATTAAAGATTATCAATGTATCCTAACTAGCATAAATGTTTAATTGTACTTTGTCTACCAATAACGAGTGTTATTGTTATCGTGGACAAAGTTAGGCAAGTGTTCTGGTGAGTAGTCGCGGCGCGAGAGTGAGCAGAGAGTGAGATCCAACGGATTACGTGAATTAATTTTTGACGAATTCGTAAATGGATCACCGGCGCGAGCACCGTAAATGCAAAGTCATTTAACGGCAGCGTTGCGTTGCATGCCGCACCTACGTAATTTAACAATTGCGTCACCTAATCTTTAATCGCGCACGTGATTCTTTGATTCAACTTATAAGTGAGATATATTTTCGAACCGTCAGCGTATCGGACAACCGCGCTTTTAATTAGCCTGCTTAAACCTGGAGGATATCCCCGAATAAAAAATTTATATATATTTTTCTTTAATCCATATATGGCCATGTACGGCCAAATGGTCCATATATGTTTTAATAATTTCATATAAGAGATAAGAAACTCAAATATGGATGTATGTTTTTCTTTTTTCCTTATGTTGAAATCAATTATGACCATATATCAACCATATATGTCCATGTATGGCCGTATATGAATTAAGAGAAAACACATATTTCCATATATCTTTCACTTTTACTAGGGACGCGACGCTTAAAAGTGACCAGCCGCGTGCCAGTCTCGTTATATAAATTAATAAATATAAATTGTCACCGAAATGAGACGACGATAATTAAAACGCGTATTTTAACAAAGATCTCATGAATACATCACTGTCAACGGCATGAATTGCACGTGGCTCCTTAAAATTATTTTTAACGCTCATTTTTGTGTGTACAAACAGTTTAGCTGCGCGAAAACGAGATGGAAAAAACGGACGAATTTTTGACAGCTGTATTGCGTTAATTTTACAATTATTTAAGCGAATAATTCAAAAAATTTTACGCGCATACGTGGAATAATTAATATTTTCATTATTTTATTAATTCAAACCATAAATATTAACTTGTATCATTATTGAATTTAAATAAGGTTTGAATACATTAATTAACATTAAGCTACATCGAGCAACGTAATTATTCATTAAAAAATAACAACAGTTTCCTTTTCACCGGCATAAATAACGTCGTTTTTAATATATTTTTACATGTGCTCGGAATGTCACGGATTTATTCAAACTAGTTTTTGTTTGGTTAATGATAATTCAAGAATCATATCGATTTCCTATATAAAATATTAATCGTTTTATGTTTGTGTTTAGAGTAATGTTTCAATGAATTTAAATCATAAATTAATATTTCATTTTAACATTATTAACAATTTTTCTTTATCGCTTAGCGTTGAAAGTATTTTAATATAAATTATTTTTCAGTTATATGAATTAAGGATACAATTGAATTTTTCAGTATGAAATTTTAACGCGTTTATTTTAATTTCAATTATTAGACAGATAATTTTTTATTGATAAAAAAATAAAGAATAAAAAAGCACATGGTAAAAATATTGATTACATTTGTCTCATTTCGAAGATTTTGGTCAAGTTACGTAAATGTACAGATCTCAAAAATATTCTCTCGAATTTCAGACGCTATTTGAAATTTTAGATCACTACAGCGAGATACATTTTAAATTTATGTAACACTGTAATGTGCAATACTTATAAGTACTTAAGTATATATGTATGTAATCCATATACATATTTAGATCACATTGAGAATAATATGCGAGCAAGTTTTTCGAATTTTAAACTTTTCTTCACTCTTATTATTTTCATTTTTATTTTTTTTTTAGCAAAATTTGGTAAAATAATCGCTATGAAAATACAAGATTTAAAATGTTATAATGAATTTTTAATGAAATGTTAAAATTATTTTGCAATATATGTCAAGCGCGGAATTTTATTCTGTAATCTGAAACATAATGTGTCCTTGCAAAGTGGATTTTAAATTTTAATTCATTCTTTTAAATAGTTTAATATGATAAACATATTTGACTGCACGTTAAATATGACAAGAAAACTGCCTCTGTCTTCAATTTTTGATACAATACAATAATTTTAAATGGAACTGTTTTTATCAGTGCAAAAGTATAACATAAAGTAAGAAGAAGAAAAATACTGTCGAAGGTGAAATGTCACTCGCTGACAAAGTTCAAATTGCCGCCAAAATAAATATTTGTAAATATAATATAATTTTTCGAAGGAAAAAAGTGTGTTTGTCAAATGTTAAATACATCTAGAATTACTTTTTGTTTAATTTCCGTATACGGTCGTATAGTCCATATATGTTTTAATAACGTCATATAAGAAGATATATAATAAAATAATATACAAATAAAAAATTCATATATAAATGTCTTTTTTCTCAATCCATATACGGCCATATATTACTATATATGATCTATACACGGCAATAATTGATACAATATTCCAGACATATATGCTTTCAATAATTCCCTCATATTGACATCAATTATTGCCACCTATCAACCATATATGTCCACATACGGCCATATATGAATTAAGAAAACATATATATTTATATGCACGAATCTTTCATCTTCTTATATGAAATTGTTAAAACATACGAACCATACATGTCTCATTTCTACCAGGTATCAATTTTGGCGGGCATTTAATACGGAACTTCTCGAACGATTGACATTCCATCTTAAATGAACGATAACTGTTGAATTTAAGGCCGACCCAAAGCCGCGAACAACTAAAAGTTCTAACGGACAAACCGCGGGATTGGAAACATTTCACTTGCACACGATCGCGCGTCGAACAATGCCCGGAACTTGTGACAGCGACCGGACAACCGCGATTAATCAACAGAAAAACTCGGGCACAATGACAGCAGCCACGTGATTGCGCGGTGCCGCGCGACACTGCCCGCATCATACCTGCCGTTGTGATTTAAATGTTTGCGTAGCGCGGAAAGGCGGTCGATCGGTGGACCGATTTCCGCGTGCTCTCGACCGGCCCGTTTCCCGCCTGCAACTGTCGAGTGCGAAAAGCTCCCGCCGGGGGGGAAAGAGGGGGGAAAAAAAAGGGAATCGGCAAAATCGCGCCGGGACGAGAAGAAATGTGGGAGAGGAAGGATCGGCCCGACAGGACGATCGCTACCAAGGGAGGGGTGGGGAGAGGAGAGATCGCACGTAACGGCGGAGGGGAAGGTCGATCGAGGAAGAGGAAAGAAGAGGAACAGGGGTCGAGGGGTGGGGGAAAAATCGCGATGACGGATTAGTAGGAGGGGAAAGAGGTGAAGGAGGGGGGATGGGGGGGAATACGAAAGAATGAGAGTAATCGTACGTGACGCGTAGATTGGTCGTTACATTCAGGCGACGCAAAATAAGCGCTGCTCTTTTCCTGGCCTACGACTGACTCGCGACACCGGGGGCAAACCTCCTTATAGCCGATAAAGCGCGATTACGTCACGCCGATGAGCCTCCACGTTCGGCGGTGCCGATTGGACGATCGGCGTTCAATTAATCGCGCCGATTGGCCGATCGTTCGCGCACACCCACTTGACTTTTTTTTTCGGGCCAACGTGAAATAAGTTTGATCGCCGGGGAGATAAGAAACCCCGTTTGTTTGCTCTACTCCCAACTAAGTTGACAAAAAACTGACGAAATTGACGAATTTCAAAATAAGTCCAACTTGAATCACCGGGAATTTTGTTTGCCGCGATAAACAATTGTGACGTGAATCGAACGGGGATTCGAGTCGGTTTGAGAAATCAAAATCTTCCGGGAGGATTGAATTGCAATTAAAATGTTTTTATCACTGAAGAATGCGAAAAGACAATTTGAGTTATCTTGCGTGAGAATAATAAGCAGGGATTGTTCTGGCATTTAAGTGCGTCAAAAAAAAATATGACATCGATAGGACAACCGTACTTGTTGATCAGGCTCTGATAAGGTAGCCAGGTTAGGGTCAATACGTGAGGATTGACAATCCTATCATTTAACGCTTTAGAGGGCCCTGTTTAAAACCGGCCACGACCGGTTTCATTTTTACTGGGGCATTGCCCTAAAATTATGCCTCATTTCTGGCACACTGTATGGTTAAAACAAGCACATTGTTCCCTTCTGAGAGATGTACGCAAATATGGACATAGCAATTGAAATTCCATCGAAAGTTAAAGTTATGTGTAGATCTGATACAATTAATCGAACGTATTTGTTTACTTATAACTGTCAAACAATTTTTCTATTTGTCCATAATGTAAACGAATTTATTAAATTGTTACACCGACATAATATTTACACCGGCTGACGTAAGTGATAACAGAGCGTGAAAGTTGAAATAATAAAACTGTGTCACCTAATTGCAATATTTTGATTTTGGTAGTTGAATTTAACGTAGAAAGTTATGAATGAAAAGTTCACTACACTTTCGTTTAACTAAACGGTAATGAATTATTTAATTAATATAAGATAAGCTTGATAAAAAATTGCTATTAAATTTATTGAAATTCAATTCGTCACTTTCGATCAATTTTCACGATCTTATCTTGACACCGTTAAGTCATTTTTTTTGTAATAAACAAAATTATCGGAAATAATCTTTGGGTAACCTACGTGTTAATAAACATGTATTTGGAATACCTCTAGGATAGAATGACATAAATATTAAAGTGTCAAAATAAGCATTATGAGACTTTCTTTTTAATTTTTTACAACAAGTAACAAAAACTGTTATCATTCCTGAAATATTGTAAATTAAATATTGTATACAATAAAAATATTATAAACTTAATTAATTATGTGACAAATTCCCCAGTAAAAGTGAAACATATATGTTTATATATGCTTTAACAATGTCACATACAGATATTATATGTTTCAACAGTTACATATATGGGCATATATGGATTAAGAAGAAACATTTATGTTCATATATGAATATTTTTATCTTCTTACATGAAATTGTTAAAATATATATGGACCATATATGTTTCATTTTTACCAGGGTTGTTAATCAATGTATATTTATAAAGTTTAATAAGTTTATATTTAGTACTCTACATTAAAACTTTTATTGAGTCAGGTTGCACATTTATAGACAAAATAATGTATCAAATAATTTACACAAGAGTGCATTAATTCGTGATACAACTGGCTTCATAGTGATGATAATTTGAAAATATAAAAAGGAAACATTAACAGGCTGCGGAAAATTTTCACGAGTGTCACTTGTCAATTAATAACATCTGATAAAACAAAAAAAAATTCAAGATGCGCGTTTTTTAATTATCATTATTTTGAAATTCTATTTTCCTTCGGTTTTCTTGGATACGTCGGTAACCACTTTTTCACATATCAATTATTCAAAAGTTGAATTAATGAAAAATAAAATTCCGCCGATTCGAAAATTTGTCATAAATATTTAGCACCTGCCACTTATATAACGAAATTAATATTAATCGATATTGGCAATTTTATCTTATAATTTTATCAATCTTTTTGTACAATAATTTATGAGAATAATTATAACAACTAACGATTAAATAATAAATAAAAACAATATTTAAATTTAAAATTAAATACCGTAACGTTTGTTATTAATATTATTAATAATGTTGTTAGATAGGTAAATTAAAAAAAGGAAATTTAAATGTTTGTAGTTATTTCGCAATTTTCAAAAAAAAAGAAAAAAAGAAAAAAATTCATTAATACGTGAACTTTTTTTCCAGTACTATTCTATTTATATTTTTAAATAATCTTAAAATTATTTAATCAGTCGAAGTATTTGAAGTAATTTTAATTTACAAACGAATTTACGATTGTCTTGTTATATTCGATAAATTAATAACTGATAATTATATGACGTTACTTGTTCGACTGATTTTTAATACAATTGATTTCTCATTGTACAGAATTATAGCTTTATTAAACTTAATTTATTTTTTTTTATATAATAAACGGTTATATGTTTCAGATAACTTGTTTTCTGTGAAGTGTAATCATTTAGTTCAGTGTTAAGTTGAAAATCATGTTTTACGATAAGAAATTATATATAAAAAAAAGAGTAAATAGTTCGTCACAATTAATATTTTTTCGTGATATAATTTCATTTCAACGGTGATACTAAAAGGGCTTAAGTGATGTTATTTTTTTTTTTGTCAAACATTTGAATTAGTAACATTTTCGGCATGCAAATCTATTATTTCAGCCTCTTGCTTATTTTTTGCGCATACAACTAAGAGCAATTTGTTGGGATAAAAGTTTATAAATTTAATTTCATAAAACGTAATATTAAAGTTCAACTTTAACAACAAGGCAAAATAATTAGTTTATATTTTAATTGAAAAACACGTTGATTTAAATTGCATCTTTTATTGCTAAAACTTTTTTGCTTTTTTTCCCCTCCATTTTAATAGTTATTGGCTCGATTTTATTAATAATATTTTTAAATGAATTCTACGTATACATTTTTAATGAATGCCTACATTAAAAATAAATAACATAAATTAACATAAATTACTGCTCAATATTCCAGATTTTTATAATTCAAGGGTTATTTTCTCTGATTGGATTACATCAAATTTTAATTTGAAACAATTTTCCGACATTAATGTAATATTAAATATTGCAATTTACCACTCTTTACTTCTTACTTGATTCATATTTTATAACAAAAAATTTATTTTTCTTTAAAATAATTAACTTCAAAACAAATTAAAGTATATTTTAAATAGTTTTGTCAAAGGAAGTTTTTTTTGTCAGTTTCCTAGCATTTGTTATATAAAAAAAATTTATGTCAAAATATTCAATCATTCATTCACATTCCTCATCGACGCTTGTTAACTTTAATGATATGTTACTTTCCTAAATTTTGTTCAGTATTGAAACAATACTAAACGTTTGACGGGCTGTCAAACTGGCTAAACTTTTCGAGTGACAAGGTCACCGACGAATCATTTTAAACATCATTTGTTTTCAAAGTGAAGTAAATCAACTTTACTCAAAACAGTTATCACATTCAGTTAAATATTTAAACTTGAGTAAATAATCAAAATTTAATAATTTCTCTATATGGAAATCAATTATTATTTTAATCATATATGCTGCTAGAATATTATAACTATTATTGCCATATATCAACCATATACAAACATATATGAACATGTATGAATTAAGAAAGAACATACATGTCCATGTATGACTTCTTTATTCCCTTATATGAAACTTTTAAAACATATTTGAACCATATATGGACCATCTATGTTTCATGTTTACCAGAGAAGAGTGCTCCAAGAGCAATACTATGAATCGAGAGACTGGAGCATTCGTTTTGGAATGATCCGGCCGTAATGTCAATTATCGTGGCGAGAAAATAAAATATTTACCTGTCGCTACTTACGTCACAATACAATCCGTTTAATCGCCAACAAAGTACCGTTTATTTTTCGAATAATGGATCAAACAAATCATTATATCACGAATCCAAAACATCACTACTTGGTATAAAACTCGATTAAATTCCGCCCAACTCGCGGTTGGTAAACGGGCCTTATCTTATTTGTCAAATTAAAAAAAAAACAAAACCTCTGCTGCTTGGTCTAAAACTAAATTAACATTTACTCTTCTCGCAATCAGCTATCGATTTTTATCGTTATTTTCGTTGTATCTATCAGACTGGAATAAAGGCTCGTCGAGGAATACCTTTAATATGACGGTTTCAATTGGTTTGTGTGCTCGAGCTGATGGCTCAATTTTCACTTGTTCCGATAATATTTTCATTCCGTCTATTTACATTAATACCTAATATTTACCTCGTCATTTCCATTCGATAATGAATTGCGTTTCACGTACTCTGATTTTTCGAATCATTATCGATTTCATAAGAATTAATGGTACCTCTGTGAAATTGTTACAGTACATTAATATTTTAAAGATGCCGCGACTAGTATTGTTTCGTCTTCTTAAGCAATAAACGTTGGGACAAATTGTAGGCAAGTTTATAACTATTTACCACTGTTTAAGAAATTTAATAATCTTAATTCCACGATTAATAATCCTGTACTGAGAAAAGAGTGTTGTGTATTAAAAATACTGGACTTCATTTCTTCAAGTTTATAATCATGATGATAATATTAATAATAATAATAAAAGAAAAAAGGTCAACATCAATGAATTAATCGGTTGGAAAATAAAGTCATCGAAAGAACAAGGGGCCTGAAATGTCTCAATTTCTCAATTTAAGACATTTACGACTTGTTTAATTTTGGCTTCAACCATCATCAAATGGTACAAATGATATTGATATATATACCTATACAATAAGAAGAGCAAACGGTTGTAAACAACCGAGAAGCTTGCCCTCTTTACGTGACAATAAAAATCGCTCATTTGTCCGATCATACTTCGCGACGATCGGCCGAGGTAAATCAATGAGCGAGAAAATTTTGGCAGCCGGCGATTTAGCGGTGCAATCAGCGCGCGCAGCGGCACAAGGCGCGAGAATGCGCATACACTTTAACTCCAATCATCCTATTGGCTATTTTTAGCCGGAAATAGGTCGTAGCACGGAGGGATCACAACGATAAAGGAGCATCCTGAATCGCCATTGACTTGTAACGCGTGCAAGCACTTTGCCGCCGCTGGTATTTTTAGGCAGATCATTTTCTTTTTCGCCCGATTATTGACACGACCGACCGACCGACCGCCAGCGCGCCTATCAACGACAAATATTTCACCGCACCAAAACGGCCGAGTTTCGGCCTCGCAATTGACCTTCGTTGTAGCGCTGAGACACGCTAGAGATCATTTTTGTGCCATTTCGGATAATCGCTTCGATTCCCCTCCCTGTTTACTGATAATAGCTAGTAATTTGTTTGAATATTTTTATAAAACTTTTCAGTGTCCTGTTTCCGTTCTGTTAAGGAATCAGCTGCTTTTAAACGCGGGCGGAAACTAGTAGTTTTTCGCCCTAGGGTGGAAACTTGCTGGTTTGGATACTTTGAAATTTATGACTCAACGGAATGGTTTGAATTTTGAGACATCATAAAAGATTTTGATCGATTTTGATGTTTTGTTGATAGCTCGGAGCAGACTTTAATCTCAGATGTAAATTCCACAGCCGCGATTAGGCACATCAATTAACTAATTATCTACTGTTATCGACCAAACTCATCAACATTATTAGTGTCTACAATTCAGATTGTAGATCTCGATTGTACTATTTCAGTTCAATTTTGTTTAATGTAACGCTTTTGAAACGCTTAAACAAAAACGGCGATAAATCGAGGGACTTATTTTTACCTTTAAAAATAATTTCATGTTCAAACAAAATATCGTTTTGCTCGACAAGAATGTCTCGCCAAGAAATCAAAGAGATAATTTATTTTTGGGGAAAATGAATTTCGATGAAATAAGATAAACCTCAAGATTCGACATTTCAAAATAAGATGAAAAGAAAGGAAGGCCTCGAGAAATTTTGGAAAAAATCTGCGAAGAACTTGGAGGAATTGAAAATTGTCAGCAAATTCGAGGACTTTTGCAGGAAATATTTTTACCCGAGATGATTATAGTTATATCTGAAATGGACAAATTCAGAGTGAACAATAAAAAGCTAATTTCCTTAACGGCTTTGCAAAAAGAATCTCCAATCTCGAGGATAAATGAGCGAGCGAAAAAAAAATGAGTCGAAATTTCCTTTCGCGGACGTATTGCCAAGGAAAGGAATGTTTAGAGACAATACTTCTTTTGTGGCGAACAGCTTAATTTTGGATAATTTATTCGCACTTTGTTCAACGAGCGTGATCGTCTTATGAATATATTTGACATGTAATTGTACGAGTGCCATTCCGCAAATTGACTTCAATTGTAACTTGCAGTGATTATCACGCGTAAAATTGAAAAAGCGACAGCACTTATGTAATCAGCAGGAAAAATTATCTTAATGAGGATCATTCGATTATCGATAGAATAATTCATCTTGGCCAGAAATCCGGTTAAATAATCCATAAGAGAGCCGCCGCGCGCGCTCGGTTCAATTTGTAAATCAATTTTCTGACAAAGCAATTTTATGATAATTTTTTCGAGTTAATTAGTACTGTAACAATATAATCGCGATTTCGTTGAAATCCAACATTGCTCGAACTTAACATTTTAATTTCTGTTTAATTAATCTTCCTTTATTATTATTATTATTATTACTATTATTATCATTATTATTATCATTATCATTATCATTATTATTATTTAATGTCAACCGTGATTAATTAGTTGTACAATTAAGTTGTTCGGGTACTTGATGATTTTCAAAGAATTATTAAAAAAATGCCTCAACAAATTATAACGCTGCTCAGTTGAGACGTGAATTTTTATTAGGCACGTTTAACGACTTGGGTTGTAAACTTTAAACGTTACAATTACAATAATTTCAAGAATTTAGTTCTTCATTCGTGTCACGTCTAATGGTTTGTTATTAACCAGCAGTTTACGGTGACATAACCACAAAGACACAAGTTTTTTTTTCTCTTATTTTCTTTGGCAATTAATTATTTATTCAGGGCAAAATATGTTGGCGACAACAATTGTTTAACTGCACGCAGTTAACTGTTTGATAAACGATGTTGAATTATAAGTTTTATTTGCTCTAATCAAATTGACTAATTTTTATTAATTTCAAGTAAATATTTCACGAGTGATGGAATGACAATTTTTGAGAACAGACTGTGTTTTTGTTATCCAAAAAAAATGTATTATAAACAATCGATGAAATGTTAAATACTTGTAAGATTTGATTTATATTAAATTGTGTTATATAAGTTATTAGTATGTTAGATTAATATTTGAATTTTGGGGATATAAAATTTAATTTGAATTTGACTGTTCTTGGAAAACAATTGAAGTGCTGCCATCTGCATTAAAAGTGTGGATCCGATTAAACACGATGTCTACTCGACTTATGAAAGATAAACACTTCTATGGATTACCGACACCGGAATTCACTCCTATTAAATAAACTACAGTCGATAAAATTGTGTGTTCACTGATAAGGAATGATAACGATGGTATAATATTTACAAATGTTTACAAATTATTGGACGAATATTAATTGGAAAGTTGGAACGTTTAATATTAAAAACAAATTGTATATAATATTTTAAATTATTGAAGAATAAAATAAAAATCACTTTATGGTATAATTATTATTGTTTTGCGTGTGATTTTATCGCAAATACTTGCAAAGAAAATGGAATTATATATAATTTAATGAAAATATAGTTCGAAGAAATTATTTTATAACCAGTTTTTTGATGATTCGCGGAAGCCCACTTACCTAGTCATTATTTGCAAATTGATTTATTAAGAAATGGAACCAAACGAGATTTAAAATTTTTTTGTTAACGATGTCAAGGAAACAACACCTTTCCCCACGTTCTTGGCGTGAGATTTAATCTCGCTTTTAATTTTTTTTTAATCCTAAAATACAAAAAGGATCTTATGATTTGCTTACAAAGTATTTTTTGCATGCAAAATATGTTATATATATGTTACACCGTGTTATATCGTGTAAAAATCAACGTATATGTTACACACATACGACATTTACGCGGCATATATGGCAAACATATATGTCCCATATATAAATTTTTACCTGCATGCATAATTTGTTGAAATTTTGATTGCGATTAACTTTTCCAATCAGAATATACATATATATATATATATATATATTATTATGTATATAACCTTAGTAAAAATGAAGTATATATGGTCCATATATGTTTTAACAATTTCATATAAGTAAATAAAAAACTCATATATAAAAACATACATTTTTTCTTAATCCATATATATCCATGTAGAAGTTTTTTATTTCCTTATATAAAATTGTTAAAACATATATGGACCATATATATTTCATTTTTTCTTGGGAATATTTAATATTTCTTTCCTTAAATTATTCAACGAAAACAATAAAATTTGCAAATCAAAAACACGTTATACACAATACAATCCACGGCACACTTTAATCGCAATCAAGTTTCGTCAGCAAAAAAAAACTTGTTAAAATTACAACAAAACAGTTGCCAATTAATTTCTACCAATCTTTAATCAATAACGAATAGCATTTGCAAAAATAAAACGACCGAGCAAGTTAATTTCACAAATCGACATTAACATTATTTATTACATCATCATTTCGTTATCAATGAATGAAAAAAAAGTTGCCCAGTTTTTAATCCGTATCAAACAAATAGTATAATACGGCCAATTCATCAATTATCGGCCACTTTAATTATTATTAATTATTGCGAAAAAACAAAGTAACGAGCGGCGTTCGCGATCAAGTGGAAAATTTACGATCGCTACGGCGGATTGTACCTAAGCGCGATTCAGTCATCGAACGTGCAATTATAAGGGTCAACAAAATAATTGTTGCAAAATTATCCCGGTTCAATTAATTGCCAACGTCACCGCCGACAACAAGCCAATCGCCGTCGAGCGTTGCGCGAGCCCCTCGCCTAGGCGAATCGCGCGCGCGCGCGCGAGCCGACTTAATCTCCGCGTTACGAAAGTTCACCACTTTGCAATTATTCAGCTTCTGATTGATTATTATATATTCGTCGGAATACCTTTCACGCGCGCTCCTTCGCACAATCGTACTTATTTTTTGTTCAACTTTAGTTTCATTCTTTTTTATTATTTATAATTTTTTTCTTATTGATTCAACCATTGGAAAGGTACCGAAATTTCGGGACGATTAATGAAAGTCTATCGTGGAGTGGAATTATAATTGAAGCAATTTTTTTTTTTTTTGGTAATTATGGACCCATTCCCCTTAAGGTGGGGTTTATTATACATGAAATCGATATGTTTTTTCGCGCTGGTTACGAATAAAATAAGAAAAAGTCGCACTCTAATGTAAGATAAAAAATTATCCAAAAATGGCCATATTTTTTCATTGATATGACATAGCTAATTTTTACTTGCGGTACTATAAATGAGCTATGTCATACCTATGAAAAGATATTGCCATTCGTATCCCATTTTTGGCCAAATTTTTTATGTTGCGTTAGAGTGATTTTTTTTTATTCGTAATGAAGGTGTCCATAACTACCATATACATTATTTACCACATATACAATACCATATACATAATTACCATAGTACATATTTTTGTTACGCTTTTGTTACATACACTGGGAAAAAAGTTACATGGTTAATTTTCGTAATAACTAAACTTCTAGTTGATTTAACCATATTATGGTTATTTTAACTAAAAAATAGGTAACTCGAATTAAAATTGTATAGTATTCACGAAAATTAACTATACACATAGTTAGTATTGCTATACTTTTTTCTCAGTGTACGAGAGAGTGCATTATTCAATGATCAAAGATATTACATCAGAAAATGTCATTACTTATATTTTCGTTCATCGGACTATTAATAGTAATTTCAGGGCGATAAGTCGAAAAAAAAGTGTCGTTCAATTTTAAGGTATGCTTAAAAAGAAATTAGTAACGTCAGATGTATATTCGGTTCGTTTTCGTGACAATTATGACATATTAGTCTATGTATATATAATTATACTAATTACTTTTATATTATACATATACGCGCATTTAAGGGGATTGTTTTAATTTGAATAATTTTTTAATTGAAAATTAAGAATACATACGTATTGTATATTATATTTCTAAATTTCTAACTTTTCGAGTGGATACTTAATGACGGACAGGTTAACATATGTAACATTAT
Organism: Leptoteleia sp. ZL-2020; assembly: GCA_022817305.1. Taxonomy (NCBI): domain Eukaryota; kingdom Metazoa; phylum Arthropoda; class Insecta; order Hymenoptera; family Scelionidae; genus Leptoteleia; species Leptoteleia sp. ZL-2020. The sequence goes on from JABFPN010004334.1 coordinate 13,912, forward strand.
CGGATTAAAATGATTATTGAATAATAATGACATTTGTTTACACGATTATTAATTTAATATTATTCATCGTGAAAAAAAAGTTCTGGATGAAGCAATAAATTGTTAAAATTATACAAATATGTTCTTTTTACGACAAGTCATTTATGTGACGATGAATATAATCATACACAAAATCATTGTATTTATAATGATATGAAATAAACAGAATTGTTATAGTTGACTGAAAAATAAGTACGTTCTTGTACGACAGGTAAAGTTATCGCATGGAGGGAATATTTTCTATTCAAATGACGATACTAGAAAGGAAGCACCAAATCCATATTTGGCAGTAATATCAACCTAACCGAAAGAAATCTGTTAGCAGGCTTTTCCTCAGTTACCCGAGACACGTATCCTTACGTTCAATTTTTCTTACGTCAAATCGGCGTCGTTACAAACCTAACAAGAAGTATTATAAAAATAATAAAAGTGCACTAATATTTTATGAATTTTTTCACCCCAAGTTAATCACTATATCACGTTAAATTTCCCGTATTTTTGCTATCACGATTTAATTTAAACAAAATATAAAAATTCAGTTTATGAATAAAAGTAAAGTAGTAAAAATTATTAGATTATGTTAGGGAAACGTTAACAAGTATCTTTTCATTTCTGAGTAATATTTCCCGCCAAAATACCAGCGACTATAATTTAGTTACAAAATAATTTGGTAAACTAGTAATAATACACTGAGAGAAAAGTTATAAAACGTATTCATAAAAGAAGTAATATATGATTATTAACAATTTTTAACTACATTGTACTTTTCACAATGAATAATTTCGACTTTTCCAACACATTTTCTCTCAGTCTAATTATTAAAATCATACCGTACAATATGAAAAAAAATACATACTGCAATTTTCCCAAGTATGCCGATAACAAATGAGGTGTATCGAAATAGTTCAATTGAATTCCTTGACACAAACTGCCAAAAATACGTGTAAAAGTATGATAGATAATTCGTTAGAATACAGTTTTCGTCCGTAACACGCTTCGTGATACAAAGGATATTCCAAATGGAATGTCGGTACTATAATGAGTATATACGTGCGAGACATCACAGAGAGTCGAGCCTCTCGAACTGAGAAACGTCTCGACCAATCGCGACGCGGTCTCCGGGCAGGCCTCCGTTGCCAGCCAATCGCGGGCAAATGCTAAAGATCCAAAGTACTCGCGACTACTTTCCCTCAAAGTCACTTCTTATCTGACTGACGAAATTTTAATCCATTAAAAGTATGCCCCTCTTTATACGGTATATTAATTAATTGTATATATAAAAACAACATTATAATCGCCTTCGTAAGTTGATTCAGAATGAAATGGATAAACACTGATTCATCAACGAAACATTTATAGACTCGCACACACTGAAAAAAATAGTATGGAAAATCCAGCCATACTTGTAGGGTAATAAATGTTTTATTACAACAACTTGATAATTTATTTAATTTATATTTTAAAGTATGGGTGATTCAACCATACTTATTTAAAT
>JABFPN010004335.1:0-15443 GCA_022817305.1 Leptoteleia sp. ZL-2020
TAATGAATGATAGCATCAATTGTTAGCTGACATATTTATAATTTAAAAGTAGTTTACATATAAAAAATAGAATGCTTTGCATACGTTATAAAACAACTATAAGATTAACTAAATTTAAGTAAAAGTAATAATTAAGCTAATTAAAATATAATAAGAATACAGTAACAATTATTTGAATAAAATGTTTGATTAATTGGATGTGAATGTGTATAAAAATGAAATAATTAGAGAAGAGGTTGCTTTTATCGAATAATAAAATTTAGTGGCAGTTTTATTCATAAAAGCAACAAAGCGAACAAATACACCTAAAAGAAATTTAATGAAAGCTGTTATTCTATATAACCAACAACCAGCAGATTTTAAGCTGTAAAGCACAAAATTCCACAATTGCCTGGCAAAGCTACGAATGAAATGTGACCTTCTTTCTTCTTTATGTAATAAATATGTACGTACGTAATCGTTCTCAGTCTTAGATCCATCAAGCTGTAAGAAACGATTTTCTGAACGTAATAATTGATCAAATAGTCTCTCAACCAAAACTTTAGCGTCTCCTATGTCGCTGTCGCTGTCTTCCGTCGTAATGCCTGTTTTCTGTAATGCAAATGAAACTACATTGTTATACAGCGTTTTAAATATAAAAATATTTGATAAATATCTTATAATAAACTTTAATAAAAATACTTTTATAAACCTTTCTTATTAATATTAAACTTTATATATTAATTATTACAGTTTAATAAATAAATTAAAATAATAAATAATCATATAATGTCATAATAATAATCCAATTTCTTTTAATTTAAGTGTCGAAAATTAATTTCTTAAAAGTTATAAGTCTCAACTGTGATTTTTAAGTCAAATGCTAACTAATCTCTGAATAATGACAATGAAGCATGCGCGTTAAACAAATTTAGATTATGATTACTGATAAAAATCATAACCGAAACAACTAAAATGAACTCGTGTGCCGATCATCTTCTTTTGGCATGAACATAATTAAGTATACAAGAGTTAATCACAGAAAGAATAATGACATTTTATCGAAGATAGTTAAAAAAAATCCACGTACATGGTGCATACGATTTTTCATCGTTCGCGGATGGTTATCACGAATTGCGCTAAAGCTCGAGGCACAATCCGATTGACTGTCAAGGAAGTTTCTATAATCATCACCAAATTCCAATAAACGCTTCATTGTTTCGTCATCAGGTGCCTCACTATAATTTTCACTGTTATATTTATCCTGAAATAAAAATTGAACACAAAATTGTTAGTAACATTCTAATTTTTTAAGAAACTATAATTTCATACTATATATAATTTCAAATATAATTTCATTTAACAGAAATAAGATTAATGAATAATTATCTGCTAGATATGATTAAAATCTATTTAACAATAAAACTAAAAAACAAAAGCGACAAGAAATAGTTAAATATATAAAAGATCATGTAAAAGTGCATAAACTATTTTATAAATAAAAAATGTAATTGTTAACTATATGTTAAAAAATACTATTGAATAAAATTTATATAATTTAAGGAGTTTACCTGATAATTATCCCAAGCATTCTCTGAAAAAGAAGTATTACTGACGCTGCATTTCTCAATATCGCTGTCGGCATTGCAAAGTGACTTATCGCAATACGTATTGATCGATTCTATTATGTTGTCCTTGTGTTGAGCACAGTACCGCATGCGAGCGTGATCTTCTTCCTCGGAATCGGAAGAAGACACAACGGAAGGCCGACAATTTAAGATGACTTGCGGCGTGGGATCGCTCGCGCTGCTTCTCTCGATGGTAAACTCCTGAGTTGCCGCGTATCCAGAGAAAGAATCGGATTTGTAAAGGCTATTCAGATGACCATATTGGCGATGCCGATTGGAGCTCGCTTTGCGAGTGGAGCGCGGATAGTTAGAACTCCCATCGCTGCCTCCTGAATTATTTTGCGTTGCGTTGATACCATCTGAACCGGACTCACTTTTACGACTCTGTGTGATTAAATAAATATTATTAGTTGTATTTCTTGGAAAATTTCCTGAAAATCAGGAAATGTTGCACCTGTTACACAAATAGAGCAGAAAATATAAGTAACATACCACGGCTTTTTTGCGTAAACGATTTTTCTTCCGGCGTAGAGAACTATTTTTAACAACGCGGTCATCTTGACTGATTACGTTTTCTTCCAGTAGAGTTGATGTTGAGTTATTCACTGGAGCATAAGAACCTCTTCTGAAATACATAATTGATATTGATTAGTTTTATAGTACTCTAAAATAATAGTAAATAGAATTTCGATCTATTAAAATATGATGTTCATGATATAAATGTAGTATTAACAACGAAACTTACAATAATAAAACTTTTGTCAGAATTAAGAAAAAAAATAAGAAAGAAATTGGATATCACTCTTGATGGGTGACTCAATATTATATTGATAAACACTAGTTATTATTATTATTATTATTATTATCTTTAGTGATAATGGTAATACGATAGTGATGATCATAATCATTATTATCGTTACAGATAATAGTGAGTTATAAAAAGACTATAAAATATAACTTTACGAAAAGAATCTTACTTTTCATCGAAAGAAGCAGACTTTTTGGGTTTTTCAGTAACAATTTTATGAAGAGCCGTTTCGGAAATGGAAAACTGGGAAATCGGATCGTTCGATTGTTCGGAACTGGCGCCGTTTCTGATTTGCGTGATGCATGAAACACTCCATGGTCTCGAATCATTGGACTTCCTCTTCGATCGCATAACAACTTTCGGTGTACTCGAATCGATCGGCAATTGACGACGATTGTCCCCGCTAACATTGTCGTGATCGGATGTATCAGCGATTTCTTGTGAAATGGTCTGCGAGGAACACGCGATGTTTGAGTTGCCACGCCGATAAGTCACAACACTGCTGCGTACGTCCTCCGACGAAATAGAGTAACGTTCTCCATCAGAATCGCCTGTTGTGTATTCTCCGCTGGCATCACAACTATCAAGGACCTAATCGATTACAGAGAAAACATTTATTACCAAAAAGATACAATGACTATGACAAAATAAAAAATTTTAAAGTCATTCTCCTCTCAAAGCAACGTTTATTATACGTAAAAAAGATTAATATGACTCGTGGTATTATTATAAACTACAACGAACAATAATTGTTTTGAAACAAAGTGTAATTTTACGGCATTTGCTTTACGAGTGACTATTAAAAATTAATGATGGCGTACCACAGACACCAACTAATGACTGCTTTACATAATTCATTGTAAAAATCATGATATACACTTTAAGTGATTCTTAAAGCTACGAAAAAAAAAAGACGGAACATGCAATCGTGCAATTTATCTTGTCCTAAATGTTTTAACAAAAATTTTACGATGATATAACAGTCCTTTCGAAGAACAAATTAAAAATGCTATACATGACACTGCTACTAAACATAAATTTGTAACGTCATTTAAAGAATTTTACAATAACAATAAAATACCTGTGTTTTGTCTTCCTGCAGTGGGTGTAACTTGAGCCACTCTTTAATTCTGGCGTACTTGGTTTGGCTACTGCTGCTCATGCCCTTAATCTCGAAGACAACTGACGGAAGTCTTGCGCTTCTGGAAGTACTAACACGGTTCTCCTCTCGGACCAGTTTTTCGACCTCTCTGATCAACCTTCGTATCTTGTCGTTTTTAGATTCGTGGTCGCTATCGTCTTGATCGTTCTCAGTGCTGATGCGATTCGATGCGCTGTTGTCCCTGGCATCCTTCATTTTTCCATTAGGTTTCTTGTCGTTGGTCTCGGTCGAGGCGTCTTGCGCGTCGCGCGCCGATGTTTCTTCCGAGTCTAAGCGAACTTTGACATTGGCTTTTTCGTCGTCGTTGCCTGCAGTCGTGTTATCAGCGTGTGCAACCGTGTACGTCCACTCCTCCTCCGATGAGTCGTCGACCACGTTCGGACACTCCTCTGTCGCGGCACAACACTCAGCTTCGGAATCAGTGTCGAGGTGCTTGAAGTAGAAAGTCGCGCAGTTTTTCGAACTTCTATTAGATCTGAAAAACAAAATGATACGGTGGAAAATTGTTTTTATGTTACAATTCGAACGCTGATTCCGTGTACTATAAAATTATCCACAATAAAACGATCTTTTTCTTTTATATACAAAGCTGTGCTATACATAATTAGAACTTTTCGTTACAGTGGATTGTTATTAAAAAGATTCAAATTCTCAATTTAAAATAGGTGCGTTTATATTAGTAAAAATATATTTATACTTTATTCATTAGTAAAGTATTACTTAAGAATTATTATATGAAAATAATCATGTAATAAAACACAAACATTTAATTATAATTATCATTACTTTATTATCAAAGTAATAAAATACTAATCAATTACTTGAAATTTAAATTTTGCAATTATGATTCATGCAGAATACTTACGAGTTAAACGACTCGTCGGAGTCAGCTTTAGCAATACCATTCACAGGCGAAGATAACGTGGTCTTTTCATCAGTTTTAGCCGAGTCGATTTCGTCCCACGACTCTTCAATAGACTTCGTTGTCGTCATTGGCACTGGGTTCGGTGTAGGCGGCATAGTGGCTTCAATTTCGCTATCTTTTTCCTGGTTGTTCACAATATGCTCCCCTTCGTTGTCGGGCGGAAATGCAGTGCTGGCAGCGTTCTTAGCGTCATCCAAAATCGTATCCATCACACATAATTTATCAAGCTCATCCTATAAAATTATTATATTAAAAATTAATAATTACAATATATTTTAAATCCAACTATTTCATATATTCATATATTCATATATTGAAAACAAATCATAAATTAAAAGTTTTTCTATTAATTATTAAATGTATAGAGTATTTTCAAATTATTGCTTCTTTTTACAAAAATGAATATCTCGAGTAACATAAAATATAACTCATAAAACATTACAATTTAGACGTCTAGCATAAAGTGCTCAAACGGTTACGCTTATTACTCGAGTTTTCCGGTTCTTTGACCTTATACTTGCTGGGATGCTAATACGTGCAGTCCCTAAAATGTACTTTAACAGGATTACGGTCGACGACTGCTAAGCTGTTTATCGAATGGGTATCAAATAATTGCAAAAGATAGCGTACATCTGTCGCTGTTTACAAATGTGTTAAATAAAAATTATTGATTAGAAATAATATTATCATAATTTTAAACATAGTTGATTTTTTAAAGCTCAAAAATTAATGTTGAAACTATTAAAAAGGTAATGTTTGTTTACTTTAAAATGGCACCACTGAAGAACGACATTTCGTGACAAAAGGCTGTAACGAACTTCTATTCTGTGCAGTATATTTATTTAATTAAATTGACAGAACATGTTATTTTATCATGACTCTCCTCTTCTGTCAAGATAAGGTACTTTATTGCAACACTTATCTCGCTTTATATATGTATAAAACACAAACTCATCGTCTCACAATGTAATACAGTAAAGAGATAGAGAATACAAAATTATTCAAATAATTTCATTTCACTATTACACGCTCCAGTTCAAAGCACTTTTTACTATTTTGCAATTATAATTATTTGCAAAATAGCAAGTTTGGTATATTTTAAACTAAACATTCATTAATCACTTACAAGTGTTATCTAAGAATTTTAGTGAGATTAACTTCATTTGGTTTTCAAATGTGAAATTCTACATTAACGAACACTCTGTGTAACGATTTGTAAAATCTTATCATATATCAAATATAAAATATTTTTTAACCGGATGTAACAATAAAATATATCGAGGATATAGAAGAAAAGTGAACGTTTTTACTGTATGATTTTAACTTTTAATATCCTTCACTTTTTTACTTTTACTAGCTTTTGATAACATAATTCATAATATGAAAGAATTAATACAAATTATCTTATCATTGATAGAAATTAAGGCAATATTTACATATTACTATTTAAATAATTATATTTATATTACAAGTTAAATCAAAATTAGTTTATAGAATTTGACTGACAGTTGCTTGTATCACTAAACAAAACAAAATAACCGAACACAAAAAAAAATATAAATACCCTTTGATAAATACTTTAATAATTACAGAGAATAATAGACAGAAAATGATGTCTATTCATGGTCATTATAAGACCCAGCAATTCATTAGGGTTCATTAAAATTGACAGCATATGTATCCAAGCAAGCGACTTCTACCAATTCTTCAGGAAACCCTATTCCTGCGTCCAATATTTTTGAATAATCACAAATCAAGCGTGATAATTTCTAGTATAAAATAAATTATATTCTATTCGGAAATCTTTAATTCAATTATCATTACGGACGATCTCCAATAATTTGTTAGCCAATCACAAACTTAAGATCAGAAACACATTTTTGAAAGTGTTTCGTCATGCATTTAATTACGGTAATAAACCCGTATCATTTTTCAATTTGAATCTTAATGAACTTATCACTGAATAAACAATATCTTTTGAAAGCATCGATATTTATCGTAACATTAATCCAACAATTAACAAGCCGCCTTGCTCAATGGGCAAGACACTAAACAACATTCTTATTAGCTTATTCCAATAGTGGCACACGCTCGGCCGAAATTAATTTCTCGACGAGGCATCAAGAATGACGCGAAGGTTTAGAGGATAAAATTTCACCTCGAAATACGATCCATCGTCGGCGAATCGGTTGTCCGAAGAAGTCGAAGCCTCGCTGTCGGAGCAATCTGCTTTGGCGGTGGGATCCAGCAGGTCCGCAGCTGCGGATAATGCAAAGGTGCGTTTTCTGAGTCTCGACGAGTGCAAAGAACGTGCCTTCTGTTTTGCAACGACGCCCTCCTTAGCGGAATCTCGTGACTGCCCGTGGCTAAGACGAGGATGCTTGGCAACAGGTTCCTCGTCGCTCTCGCTGCCCGAAAAACGAGTGCTCGTTATAGTCTGCAAAATTAACACCAAAAATTCAATTTATATAAATGTTTCTGGCAAAAACAAACAAGGTAACATTAAGTGCATCGAATTAATCGCCGGTGATCGTGTTACTAAAATTATCTCCGCCGATCATCCGCGTGCCATTAATTTCCATCGCTTTTCCAATCGACACCCCGGGCGATTGCGCAACGCGACTTCCCAGAACTATTTTGTAAAAGTAATTAACGCGGTTTGAACGGCAAAAGTCTTGAAAGCGTCAAGCGCTTCGTGGAGCTCGTTTCTCCTCGCAGATCCTAGATACTGAACTTAACGATCCGACGCAGGCCTTCTGAAAACTCAGTAGGAAATGTTCTATCAACCCGGTAAGAGTTACCAGTATTGGTCCAATACAGAGCCAGTACAAACGGACTCTGGAGTGATAACACTGGGCCAGTACTGTTTAACTAATGGCACAGTACACATCTTAGTATTGAACAATTTTTTTAAGTCAACAGTACTGGCCCAAGTCCGGATCAACGTTGGTATTCATATAATGCTTGACCATAGTGGACCAGTATAGATCCACTCTAGCAATTTCATATAAGGAAGGCTTACAAGGAACCATTTTTCATGGGAAATCGAATGGGATGAACCGCGGCTAATTTGAATACGCGCGTTTGCACGATTACGTTCCCTTTTAAAGGGAAGTGCAGTGGCCAAACGGCGTCCCCGTTTCATTTAATCAAATGACGTGACGCAAGAAGAAAGATAGCCGATTCGGTTGGAGGGAAATGAGAGCTGTGATTATTTTAAGCCGGCAAGGTAGGCTCGCGTGTCGAAAAGGTCAGTGCAGGAATGCCGACTGCTGTGTGCTTGCGTCAAGTAGATGCATACTTGGTATGCGAAAATATTGGTTCGGTCTCTCTAACCGTGTAATTCATGATTTTATCCGGTTAAGTACGCGCAATGCGCCATTTATTGTCCAACGATTTTCTGTCCTTTTTCATTTTTCTTATCTTCTCTTCTTTTTTTTCCTTCTCTCTTTATCTCTTTCCACCGGAATTTGTATTGCAAATTGTACATGCTTTTTCAATGAACGAAAAAATTCACGGCTTTATCTGGCGGCGAAAGTCGGCAATTTGTATACAATTAAGTAATGAGACTTCCAATCAAGGATGGAACGCTGACAGAAAGATTTATGGCAGTCGAATTACGATTTGCGTTCCCGGTTCTCGGTTTGATGTTTCATTTCTCCTCGTTTTTCCCGGTTTTGTCCTTCGTTTTACTTTTATTTTTGAAATTAATGTTTTCGACGGTTACATTTAATTGACATATAACTTTGTGAAAGAAGTAAACACTTCCTCTTTTATATATATAAATATTTTATTATTTTGGAGAAACTGAATAAAAATTAAATAAAATATGCACAGATTAATGTTTTACTTTGATGATTCGTTCATATATAAGAAAACTATAATGTAAATATAATACTTGAATCCTTGCACATGGCAGTTTCATTACTTTTAATAACAATATAATAAAAAAGTTTAGTGCTCTTTTATTTATAATAAAAATACTAAATGTTCTTAGATCAAACAAGCTTTAAATAATAGGATATGAATATCTTACTTAATAGGAGTAATAACAAGTATAAAAAATTTACATTAATTATGAAAGTGAGAAAAATAAATAATCTTTTATTAAATTTTCCTGCATTGATCTGTAAATTTTATAAAAAATGTAAATAAAACAAAAGGAAAACAATAAAAAAACTTCCATATTTCTTATTTATACGTTATACATGAAAATCAAACGGTTTTATTGGCTTGCTTCACAGCTTTGTATTCCAAATTCTTTGAATTGGAACAAATATTTCTTGTCAGCTATCCTAACGTTTGATCTGGATGTACGATGAATAGATGGCATAAAAGATTGGTAAAAACTTTTCAAATTTGGTTCAATAAGGAATCCCGAGCACAAAGAAATAGTTGTGGCTTCACTTTATATAGAAGGCCGGGTATGAGATGTTGTGAATGTTGCACGCTTTGGACGCGAATGCAAGAAAAATTATAACTATAAATTGACCAATGACTTTCAGTACGTCGCCTGAATCATCGATCATAAAATAAACAAGTCTGAGTAATGTTCCAGATTAACATTATCTCCGATATATAAGATTTTTTTTTTATGTATCACGTTAGATAACGATTATTACGATTTGTGTACATTCTAAAATTCATTTTTATCAACCCAGTTCATGAATTTTTAATTTCAAAATATTATTATAAAACTGAATTTATGCCTGAATGTTTCAATGTAACACTGACGTATTATCGATTATTGAATAATTGTGCAATTTAGTACCGACAAATTTATACATTTATACAATTATTGAAAGTAGGTTCTATGCACGTTTATATACTTTTGTTTTTTTTTACCTTTATATACATAAATGTTATATCATTTCTTAATCAGTGAAATGTTAATTAATTTGTAAAAGCAATGAAGCGAGAAATTTAATAAAGGTAAAATGTGTGTCTCGATTTCAATAATTAAAATTAATTGTAATCCTGTTAATCATTTGGTCACGATACTAAATTTCATCAGCACATCTGCCATGATATTCGAAGAATAAGTCGAATTGAACATTAAAACAAATTAAAAATTGCATATATAAATATAAAAATAATATATAGTAATTCTGAATGCGAACAAGAATTGCAGAACAAAAACTAAACGAGAGACGAGTTTGTCTGTATGTCACGGACACGAAATCGCTACTAAGCGACAGCTGCAGAGAGTTGTCTCTATCGAGGTCTGTCTGTAATGTATAAAATGCTACCTGTGCTTTATATTCTTTTGCACAATAAGTATTTAGTAGGGCCATCTGCTTTCAAGTAAACAATATTTTTCAGTTTCAAGTTACAACAAGTTGAATCTTTTCGAAAACTCGAACATATTAAAAGTTTTATAATGGAAAGTAATTAATTAAAATATTTGAAAAAGACCGTTTGACAGGAACATAATCCGGCTATTATAAGTGGGAAATCCACTCAATATTTAGTCAAGAAGATATTTCGACTTTAAAAAAGGGTGAAATTCTTAATATTTTCATCGTAGTATTATAGAAATATGCAAATTTTTATTTTTATGATCTTACCTTTAATATTTAGCGTTTAAGTTTGCAAATACAATACAATGAAACGAAGAATAATAACCTTTCTGAACATATCTTGTAAATGAAATACAAATACTTTTTGTATAACATAATTCATTTTGGAATGCAGTGCTTCATACATGTGATAAAATACTTACGTGGTCATAAAAGATCTTAAACACGTAATTAATGGAAACATGTGTAATAGAAATTAACTGCTTCTTAAATAAAAAATTGTAAAAACCTTGTGTCTTAAGATACCAGTGACAAATTAGTGTAATTACATAATTGCTGATATATCCAATTGTAGGTATCATTTTGACATTAAATGATAGTAAAAAAAACTTGAATTTTTCTGCAACTTCTTTCTTCTAATTAAATTGCACAGTTAGGAAGAATCAAGATCAAAAACTGGCGTGTTTTATTAAACGATTGTCTTATTTATACACTTGGAAAAAATGTAGAAAAAAACTTAATACCTTTTATTGACTACAAGAAATTTATATAAAAATTTATCTTTTTTTAAAAGGAACTCATGTATAACATGTATAATACAATGCTAAAATCTGTATATTACTGTTGATAAATAGTAAAAATCTGTATTACTTTATAACAATAAGAATTTTACCACTAATTTACCCATCTTAATTTTAACTTCTTACATTCTTGCTGTACCCCATAGACAATACAATCTTTATCCTTTGTTCCGGATTTGTATTTTCTGACAAAGAAAAGGTCTAAACTTTTGTTTTGGGTGAGTCGAATTAGTCATACATTGGCATGCGCCAAAATTTTTACTCAAAAAAATTGACGAGTCAAAACAAAGATATATATTATAGTTTTATGTACCTTTTGTTATGTTTAAACATAGTAAATTGTTTCTTTTAAATAGTAAATTTTTATGTCATATTTCTTTCGGTGTAAAAACACTATCATATAATGATTTTATCATTATTACATCATTAATTTTAGTCTTAAGAAGTTTAATAAATCTTGAATTCTGCTAAATATTAGTGTATTAAAATACCATCATTTTATATCAAAGTTGTTACAAAGTGTAACTAGGAAGTGTTACTTTTCTTCTTTAAATATTATTAATTAACATACTTCTATGCAAATTAATATCTGAGACCACCACACAAAGCGAAAAGATGTGATAAAAATTACCAACATTGTCAGTAATCTAGTCGTATACTTGACAAAAGTAATAAAACTATTATCTCAAATTAGAGGCAAAACTTGTCTGTCAAAATTACGTTTCGAAAGCTGACAATACTTGTCAAAATGCTGACATCAATATAAAACAATTATTTTATCACTTTTGTCAACTATATAACCAGCTTACAAACAATGTTAATATTTTTTATTACATCTTTTCTCTCCGTGCATAAACAAAAATGTCTGGCAGAAAAAATAGAGCGTTTATATAACAAAACGTCATTTTTATTGCACCTTGTATGAAATAAAGTTAGAAGCAGTCACCGCGACAATCGTAACCCAATTGCAATCAAATATCTTACCACACCGCATACTTTTTTTTATGAACTTGACGCGAGACACGGCCGTGTCTTTGATATACAGTTACGTATAAAGCATTACCACATCAATAACGTAATAAAATCAGTGTATGAAAAGTATCAAAACATACCGTCTTTATATAGTTAAATTCTGGATGATAGGAAGAGAACCAGCTGCAACTGTTGCAAGTGATATAATTAAGCAAATAAGCCATCGTGTTAGCTGATTCTTTTTCCTTTTTTTTTTTTTTTGGAATAATGTAAAATTGGAACACAGTTTACACTTTCTCGTCGAGCACAGTTTTCTCTCAAGAGCACTGAACTTGCAGCTCGTAGGACTCAGCAAAACAAACTAATGATTGCTAAGACTCGGAAAAGTCTCTTGTTTAGGTTTGAAGTGCAAATCACCAGAGGCACACTCAAACTAAATAGGATTTGTTGTTATGAACAGAGGGAAGAAAATCAATCACGTGAATTTATAAGTTGCATGCTATTGGTCTGCACTTTACCTTTTTCGCATTCAAATTTCTTCCATTAATTTCACTTAAAATATTTGACCTGATCTTTAAAGGGACACAAATACAGTGGAGATTGCGTGCTCACACAGGGCTTCGGACAATTTGACCACTACCGTTTTCTCATGGTGGTTACTCATACTGTTGTTCTCGGAGATGTTTTTACGTTTCTTCCTACTTTTGTTTTTAAACAACAGAATCCATTACTCATATTTATTTAAATCTGTCATAATTCTTAAAATTCTTTTACATCTTACAATATCATTTACATTAAGAGATAATTTAACTTAATTTTAATCGTAAATGAAATAGATTTATCAGTTGTTAAAATTAATAATGCTGTTTTACACACTTTTTTCAAAGTAATTTATCAGTTGTTAAAATTAATAATGCTCTTTCTTCTTCTTCCTTTTTTCAAAAACAATGATAATAATAACGAATTTAAAGCAATATCTATTTTAGTATATAGAACGTATAAAGGCAATGCAAAAAAGGATATAATCCAAAACAATAGAACATAGTGACATGAAGACATTTAAAATTGAATACTTTACGTTATCAACTTTATCTCCATTTTAGGGAAAAACAGATTACGTCATTGGTATGACAATTGGTAAACACAACAACAATTTAAGGTTTTTCTGCATCATCTGTCATAGTATTGACACAACATTCAATTTTACGTCTTTATTTGACTCTATTTTTCTTTGTTTTCTGATTGTTTAAGTTAAATTATTCAGTTTATTTAGTACTAAATACGTTTCAGTGTGCTACAAAATTACATAAAATAAATACTGCTTTGTGTCTTTATTACTTGACAATGTTAATTTTTTAGTATGTGCCATAAACTTTCATTCATAATGAATTTAAAACTATGCATTATCGAATCAATTACTTCACAGCTCACTTTTGTTAAGGCAAAGATAAATGGAAATTTATATTTAAATTTTAATTAACTTTATTTAAATACATATTATTCATATTCTTCTGTGTTTGGACAGGTCGTTGCATGTATTCGTAACACAACGACTTGTCCAAATGCCTGCATTACCTGATCCAAATATCAAAGAATATGAACAAAATATAATTGTAAAAGGCAAAAAAATTGAATTGTTTTTGGTTTATTAGAATTCAAATGCGTATAAATTACGACTTTTCAAACGTGACACGACGATACAGTTAAAGCTTAAACAGCTGTTGCACTTGACACAACCGTAATTTAATCCGCATTGTCCGTAAGTATTCCTACATTTGTTGAGACGCACAAGATTTGTCTCAAAAGAAAAGTGAATAGGTGCCCAAGAGATAAGGAAAACAGAAATGTTAAAGAGTGAACTTAACGAACAGGACGATAAATTATTTCTTGAACAAATTGTAATTGGAAAAACCCAGATATACCTTAAAATGTTAAAACGAAAATGTCCTTTCAATTGTGAGGTTGTTTTTTCCAACAACAATACAACAATCTGATGTATTTATAATAAAAAATGCATTTAAAAATGTTTTCAATTCGATGGAAATACTGAAACGCAGTTGAGTGTGCTTGAAATGAAAACCAGTCATTATAAACTGGTTGAAGAAAAAAAGTGGCAAAAATAAACAAAGCCTTATTTGTGCAAGCTGTCAGAATTTTATAAATTCATTTGAAGAGCTCTGCTAGTATCCGACGAGTGGGGGAAAAAACGCGACGCTTTACGAAACAGACGCCGTAGATTTGAACTGAGATAAACTTCGTACTAAGTGAAGATGTAATATACGTCTTGATGATGGAGCAGCTTGTAAAATCAGTCAGCCAACACTATTTTTACAGTAAGGACAAGTCGAAGCATGAAGATTCTACAAAGAAGAATATACAAAAGAAGTCCACGGACAAAACTCAGTGCAGATTATGCACATCAACTTAATACCTGCACAGTGTTAATGTCATTTTGTAGCTTTTAAGGAACTGATATCATTCAAGATAATTCTTCGCACCTAAAAAGATATATCCGAAGACGCTGGGAGGCACTTTACGACATTATAAAATTCCTTCTTTGTTAAAGGAAATGATTAATTTTCACTAAAAAGAAAATAATTTTGCAAAAATGAACGTTACAATATGTTATAAAAATATAATAAACTTTTATTTATTATTTATATATATTAATATTAATATATTAATATAATATATATAATATAATATTAATATATATATATATATTAATATGTAGCTAATACTTGGTTTAATGTAAATGATTTTTCATTTTAAATAAATCTTTAATTTCTGTACAAATACTCACAGAAGAAAGAATTAAAATTTACGATATTTACTAAGAAAATGAAGTCTTAAGGAATATTAGCAAAAAATTTAGAAAAATAAAGAAGGTATGAAAAGTAGGATTTCATACAAAGATTTAGAAACATGACGTTTGATTTACAATTTTTATTCTACCTGGTTTTACTTTCTTAGTATAAATATTACAAATTTTATTTTTTTTAATGTATAAGTTAAAAATGATTTATAGAATAAAATTTAAAAATAATACCAAGAATTGGTTTTTGTTGTAAATAATTTCTTAGTTGCATCAAAAAACTTTCTTCAGTCAACAAAAAATTCCACAATACATCGATGTTCCCTTTTACTCCACTTTATACGTCACTAAAACACAAGTCATATTCATTGAAAATGAATACACTTATATATGAATAAGCCCTATTTAATACAAGAGTTTCGACGATTTCTTAAAATCCATTTTGAAATATTTTTTTTCATAACAGAAAATAAATTAGATAGCGCAACAATATTCCACAAAAATTCGTCACATTAAAATTGAAAACTTTAAAACCAATAGGGCAAAGTTGTTACCATACATTCGTATATAATAATAAGGAATGCAAATATTATTATCCGATTGAGGTGTCGGGTAACAGATGAACAAACTTCCACATGATTTAAACGCTACTCAGGATCAGTTTTCATCCAATGCCTCCAGTGATATTTAAGCTTTATTACATCGGTACTCTCAATGAAATTTATTATTCTTTAAGTCATTTCTAATAACTTTGCGCAGTACTTTCTACTTAATTCAATTTATTACGTAACTTGAAGTAACTAAAATAAAATGATCTATTGTCAAATTGAGGAAATAAATATTGATCGAAAGTTAGAAATTTGATATTCTACGCGTAATCAAGCATGCAACACTTGAATATTAGTATACGTTATAAAATATATTTTTACTACTTTGCAACGTAAGTTTTTTTATTTGTTTTCATTGAAAACAAATCTTGAACATTTGAAAGTGAAGTCTACACAATAATTATATTCCAAAAAAAAAAAAAAAAAAAAAAAAATAATAAATTTCT
>JABFPN010004336.1:0-15439 GCA_022817305.1 Leptoteleia sp. ZL-2020
TCTCTTTTTTTCTTTTTTTTTTTTTTTTTTTTTTTTTTTGCAGAGTTTTTCATGCTTCGCACTCGGGATCATAAAATGTGTCATTTATTTAGGTGCTAGTATATAAAACAGTCGCGAGTGCGAATGTTGGTAATGACCGATATAACGCACTGGCTCGAAAATTGTAGACTCGTGTGGGAATAAATGAATTTTTTGGTTTGACATATTGGTCGAGGGAAATGTTTAAGGAAATATGGGACTGGAAAGATAAGAGGAACGATAGAAGGAAGATGCTGGATTTATACTTCTAATTATGTTTTGAATGCATTAAGGGAAAATTCAGTTAATTAAAGTATTAATGTTATCATGAAGATAAGAGTAAATTTTTAAATTACGAGTTGTAATTTTGAAAAGTTAAACGAAAATGTAGTTTAATTTTCTTCCGCGTGAGCAAATATACAAAATACAAATAAATGTGTTTGAATTCAATGTTTCTTTGTGATAAAAATGACTGTGTATAAAATAAAATTCGTATAGATATTGACGGATAATTATTTTTTCTATTCATGCACAGTTCGTATAAATTATATCAGTAAATTTTGTTTTTGATTACTTAACGCAATCAATTCGAAACATTTTTCAGTTTCATATTTCAATAAATTTTCCCTTACATTCTTGTGTACAAAAAGCTCCACGTTTGTATCTCGAAATTTCTGTACCTGAAATCCAAATATCCATAAAACCCAGCCTCGATGCGAAAAATCGAAAATTTGCGTCATCAATCCGAAACGTATACGGAACAGTGAAATTAATAATACCGGTAACGCTGAAATATGAGTAGCTAATTAATGCATTTCCTTGGTGGAAGTGATATGAATTTCGGAAGCGGAAAGTACAATAATTTTATCTGCCAAGCAGGCGAACAGTGACAACTCAGAAACAGGGTCAAAGGGGATATATGAGTCCCTTTCGTGGTTTACGTAAAATTGGACTTTGCGGTGCTAACCTTCGACGTAACAAACCTTCCTACTACACCGAGAGAAATCTCATGTAAAATTAGCATGAACTCATAGTTCCTCAACATGAAGTTCGTATAACTATTGTGCCAAGTCTTACGAAAATGATTTGTTGAAAGTTTCTAAAAGATGTACTGAAAAGAATTGAAAAAGCGTCAGAAAAACTGTGAAAAATTTGACTGAAAAATAGTCCCGATCCATTTCCCAATTTTAGGAAATTTTTCAAAGTTTTTCAACGATTTTAAACGTGATTTGAAAAAGTCTGGAAATATATGAAAAAAACTGCAAGCAAATTCAATTTAATTCTGTTTTTGAAACCGTGATGGTGATAACTATATTGAGAGATTAATGTAGGTAAATAATATAGTTGCAGTCACTATGCATCATCGCTATATGACATGACATACACTGATCCAATGTAGCTAAAGTTATAACTTGCCTTGGTCAAATAAAGTGTCATCTCGATTGAATTAATCGTAACGACTTTGATAAAGATAATTAATAATTTTATAGCGAACACGAGAAGCAACTACGAAAACCTGGTTGTGTTTACAAAATTTTTCTCTCAGTGCAACGGTACCGAGACAAATCATTATTTATCGAGCTGTGCGACACATTTTCAAATATCACCGAGCGAGACATTTTTGGATCGCTTTTTACGTGTAATGCTCCCACCGGGGTAGTTGTACATAATATGCGAGCGTGATTGTGTGTGATTACAGTGGCTCTGCCATGAGGTTACCATGAGGTTCAGCGCAGTGTCGATCGGACTTTTCCTCTTCACCCCGTTGCCCCTCCCCACCCTCCTTTTCTCCTGCCGATGTGTTTTTTTCTCTCTTCCTTTTTTCGAATCGAGTGAAATGTATTTCGAAATTACCTTCGGTCAAAAGAGGGAAAACGCGATCGCGTGGTAGCGCGTTTCGAATGAACCGGACGAAAGGGTGGAAATGAGAAAAAAAGAGAATTTAGCTTAACGTAGAACGACGTTTTGTAAAGGGGGAATCGTTAGAGCGCGCGATCAATAGACATTCTTCCCGAAATATTTGCGTTCTTTTACGTATAATTATTGGTTTCCGTTGACGATTGGACATTTTTGTTCGACTGACGCTCGAGTTTCAAAGAGGTCTTACGAGGGACCGACAGTTTATTTTGCGAAATCGTCGCAATTAGCCCCGCTACGTCCGATTGTTGTTGCTTTGACACGAATCCGCGAATTTCGACGCGCCGAAGACAAACGGAACCGCGGATTATCAGGAGCGAAGTGACGGTGGTTTTAATTACACATTTTTTTGCCTTGAACGCACCTCGAACGTGATTCGCAGTAATTAAAGTCGAGTTATGGCAATTGTGTTTGCGAATTCTGAGTTAATTAAATGAAATTGGTGGGCACTGCGGGGTGGTGAATACTACGTAACGGTCAAATCTCGATCTTTTTGCAATGTTTAATAAAGATTAATATGATTTACGTGAAACTTTTAGTATTCGCAAGTAAAAGAGTACCAATTTTAATTGTACATTCCTTCTCATTTTTTTTTAACTTTGAGAATGACCTTTAACCCGAAAGAAAATTTAGTTCTCTGTGAGTTAGCGAATAATAAAAAGTAAAATTGTATAAATTTTCATTACAGATTTATCCATGTAAAATTTACACATACAAGTGGTACAAAATTATAATATGTTAATGCTTGGAACGGTTTACTGCCAGTACTAAGCCAACGGTCTTTTATCTATCGTCAATCAACTAACTGTCGGTCCAGTACATACTTTATTAAAAAATAAGTATCGAAACTTTGCAAATTGCCACGAGTTGTATGCCAATACTGTACCAGCTCTTTGCCGTTTGTCACTACTAGCATAATACTGATTCCTACACGGGCTACTATTAATGCCAGTTTATTTTCAACGCGTGGCTGATACGTTGGTTGATTGAATTTGGTTCAAATCCGATAGGTAAGCCACCTGCGACTAATGCTGCGGCAGAAATCATTTTCACCGGAGAAAAATTCAAACTTTGAAAACCGTTTGCACTGATCGAACCATTAATTGTTATTCCATTTTACAAAACGTAGTATAAAACTGCTGTTCGAAACCGTAAACGCGATGCCGCTTTTAATATATTTACGATCCGAGATTGCGCCAGATCGAATCCCTGCGCGAACCCTTACATATTCATGTTCGCCATCTAGTTTGCCCGGCGCGTAACGGTCGATACACCGGTAAATACACGGAGTAATTTCACGGAGATCCTTCTTTTCATAGCTCGCTTGATGATTCGTCTTAAAAAGCGAACGCCGAGTGAACCGCGCGAAACCAGTTCCACCATTCGCTCGTGTTAAGTTCGCTCTTTAACTTTCCGCCCGGATTTGTCGGAGGGAAACTGCACAAAGGGCTCGGGCGTCAAATGCCCTTACGTTAGCTTGATGATACGCTCGCCGTATACAGTGACCAAACGTAAACCGGACGGCACGTATCTTTACGGGCAATAAAGGCTGGCCCTCGTTACGCCGGGCTTGTGCCGCGACCGTGGCCACCAAGGCACCACACTTTCAGCCCCTTCGGCTGCCACCTCCGGACCGCCATCGAGTCCTCCAAACTAGCCCGCATCGCCCAATAACCCACCAACCAACCACCCCTTCGGACCCCTCCACCCGCCCCCGCCATTTCGCTTCCTTCCTTTCGTCGCTTTAATACTTTCGTACGCGACCCCGGCATCGATCAAAATGAAAGTTCGCCGGCAAAAATCGATTACAAATCACACGCGTTCGAATGTTTCGCGCGCTATTATTCCTCCGAATGATTCTCGCGCGTTTTGCTAACCTGCCGGGGAGCGTTTCGATGTGGGCGATCAGAATAAGTGTTTGGTAGGTTATATTGGGGCAGAGGTCGGTTGAAGTAATTTGGATTCGCGATTTAAGACAGACGGAGGATGCGAATGAAACGTTTTTTATTAGTACTAATTGGAACGTTCAACAAATGAGATATTGTAATTATTTTTGGTGCATTATGTGTTTAAAAATGATAAGTATCACAACAAATTAACTAATATTTCACGAGTTTAGGTAAAATAGAATTCGTGATGTTAAAATAGCAAATAATCTAACCTATATTAAAGGATAATTAACACAATTTCTACATGGGATGTAAACTTTTATATATTTTACATAAATAACTGTACCAGTTTACTATTTCTCAAACTATTTCTCATCATCTTCCTTCTTTCTTTCATGAAATATATTAAAGATCCAGAATGTATTACGGAGTTCATCCCTCTGCATTAACATTTCCCCTATTTCTATATTTATAAAAAAAAATAAATGCAGAACTTTAAATCTTCCTCGTTTTCCCCCCTTAAACCCTCGTACGTTTCATCTTCTGTTTCGCCTAATCGCCAATAATATAGTACACGTTTCTGTTTCATTTCCAATTTGGATTGAGGAGAAACAGATCCGTAGTCTCCATAAATTCGACAAAATTATTTGTGTATACACATAGAAAAAAGAAATTCCTATAATTGGTTATTTGAAGCGACAAACGGGCGATCGCGTCGGTGCGAGGCTCGAACCAAAAAACCGATTCGTGAACATAAATCGTGCCGTAGAAGGGAGGGTGGGGGAAGGAATAATGCGGAAAAGATGTTTTCCAAAGGCGGCGACATTACACAGCGCCTGGGTTAACGCGACGAGAAACATTTCAACGACGAAAGTCACGGACTCGTTCGGGGAAAAAGTGCAATCGATTAGGACAAAATTGGTCGAAATGTTGGGGCCCTACGGCCGCAGAGTAATGAAGATGTCTCGTCACGGGCGTCCCGCGTGGCTTTTGAGGGCCCGGTCTAGGCGCGGCGAACCGCGGGGGGCACGTAAACGATGTCACGACCGGCATTGTGCCCCGGGCGGAACCGATCCCCCGTGGAATCGGCGTGCTCACAAAAGGGCTCCCCCCCGTATAATTGGATCTGATCGATGGACCACGGCGTATCTCAATTCGCCGTCTCACATGAACAAATATAATGTTATCGCGCGCCACCTGGACTCTCCTTGCGTGTTACATTACGATCTTTTATTTGCTCCATTGCCCAACGAATTTCTGCCATTTGGCACGGCACTGATTACTCGCCTCGCTGCATTGTACGCGATTACAATTAAACATACGAAACAATTACGAAAGCATACGTTAGTTTAATTAGCGACCTTTTTCTGGTTTAAATAACTGAGATTGAGGTTAAAAGAATCAGTGTTGCGAAGAAAAAATGGTCAAAATCATATTCGATTGTGTTACGCGTTAAACGATATGGAGTTTGGACTTTAGTAGCAGTAATTATTTCAGTATAGTGGAATGAATATAATAGTTTATATAATTGTTGTAATATAGTAACTATTTAGGCGAGATGGTAGTAAGTATATTGCCCGACTAAAGCAGGAAAATAATATACGTAAGATATTAGGTCTACAATTGGTAATAGATCTGCATATTACGTGCATCTACAAATAGTAATCTACAGATGTAAAAGGTCATATAATAAGTTAGGACGAGACGCATCAATTATTCATAAAGACATACGGTCAGGCTGCCTTAAAAGAGAAAAGTTGTCGTGAGGGTTCTGAAAAGTTGAAAAACTGTTAATTTGAATGAGAATTCGAGTAAGTAAAACTTGCAGTTACACTAGGAGTAACTTAACAAACAATTTCACATCGTTTAAAGCCCTTGGGAATGTCAACTATTTTTTTTAAAAACGGCGATTTATGTATAAAAAATACAGTGTAAAAATTGAAAACTTAAATATTGCGAACACAATGGCGTCCCACCGGTGAGTTACTTCTTATATCGTGAAATTTTACAAGGATAACAGTTAATAAAATTAAATTTAAAGATTCGACACTTTTATGAAGTCACATTCAACCGAAGTCCAAACTCATACTAGAAAGTACACCCTAAAAGTGATATAATTGCAGTTAAAACTACAATGCTCGATTCTGGGTGTATAAAATTTGCCATGCACCATCCTTTCGGCTACAATTCCAATAACACCCATAAAGAACTAAAGAACGTATTATACGTCCAAACCGATCTGTGCATCGAGCACAGCGACTCAAATAAACTTGTTTCCTTCGAGTAGGATAAACCTTTCATCGTTGGCTATCAAACTACCACCCATTCATCGTCTTTCAGTAACCATCCAGATTCCTCCAAATCCTTATCCCATTCCCTCTGCCATTGTCCTCGCGTCCATATAGCTTCTTCTTTGACTCAACCCCGCCGCCTCCCCCAAGACCCCTCTGTCGTATCCATTTGTACAATTAAAAGGACCGCGCGAATGACACATTCGGCCAACAGCGGGGTGGCTCGCGTCCGATGACTCTTAGCCGTTCTTTCAGCGCGATTCGATGCGTTGGTTTCGGAATGACTCGACGCGCAGACAGGTAGGGCACATTGTTACGATCGCTGCACGAGTAGCACGCAATCGCCGCCATGTTTGCTGACAGCGGGCCCCGCCCCGTCTGCCCCTCTCCCACCGGTGCGGGCCCCGCGGTCTTTTTTTTTTTTTTTTATTTCCCATCCGCTCGACACGCACGAGGTGACAACATAAATATAATGTCACGCTTTCGCGATCACCAATGGGCCCCCGGTGGGATCGAGCGGGGCCCACTGATCTCATCAAGAGATGCCACTGCAAAGCCCAGCTCGTATTATTCGCTTATAAGATTATTCACGTAACAGAGCGGTCACGTGGTCACGAATTCGTGGAAGGGTCCTTCAAATGAAGAAGGAGAAGAGATACAACTTTTTCTTGTCGTTTTCTCAGGTTGAAAACTTTTATTGTTGATGTATTTTATTTGCAAAAGTGACATTGTAAGGAAAATTTGTATACATCTGCTCGATAATGTTCGTTTACTGTAAATTATAGCAATTTTTCCGGAGGAATCTTGTAGGATTATTGTATATTTGAATTAACATTGGCGATTGAAAATGTGTAAAAGTAATATGTATATTTATCTGTTTTATATATAAAACAGTTTATAGGGGAGGTTTGGAAATAAGAGACGCGAAGGAAGTATTTTTGCACGAATCCGTGTACAGGTAACATCAAAAGAGCCCCTCCTACCGTCCGAGATATATGTCAGGTCACTAAAAAGTTTGGTACCAAACAGTGATTTTGATGTGAAACGGATGAAAAATGATCTCTTTTAGTGGGCCAGGACCCATAAGTTCGATCCACACAGATCTAATATTTTGGCATCCGAAGTGATTTTATTGTTCGATCTGTCCTTACAGGATTTATTATTCCTATCTCTTTCTCTGCATTTCGAAGAGTCGGTCTGAATAATACGGAGGATGTGATTGATACTTTCAGCAATATTTTGTTATATGAGAAATCGGGAAATTCATTCTATTCCAATACAATTGTACTAATTTTTTTAATTTGTATAATTAATTGCAAACAGAAGTTCAAACATGATTTGCTTAATTAACAAAATTACTCGACATGTCTTATTTTAGTAAAAAAATAACTGAAAGTTAATTATTTAAAATGATTTTCTTCCATTAAAAAAACCCCATGTAAGAATAAACATACATTGTACCATTAAATAATACAAGAAATAGACGCAGCCCTTGATATTTATTAACACGTCACTTAAAGAGTCAAATCATTATCGCCCCATCACATTTCAATACCCAAAAAAATAACTGAAACTTAATAGGGTATCTTATCGACTACACTCCCCTGTCTACCATTCTACAAA
This sequence comes from Leptoteleia sp. ZL-2020, assembly GCA_022817305.1. Classification (NCBI taxonomy): domain Eukaryota; kingdom Metazoa; phylum Arthropoda; class Insecta; order Hymenoptera; family Scelionidae; genus Leptoteleia; species Leptoteleia sp. ZL-2020. The sequence continues at coordinate 7,739 of JABFPN010004336.1, forward strand.
AAGTAAGCAAACCATCGACTTACAAGGAGCGTGTTTTCACTTTAACACGTTACGCCATGTAAGCTTGGATAATCCCCGAGTCGCAACAATCTGACAACTTCCGAAAGCTGGCCCAAAAACCCGAAGCGTGTTTACAGATCAATTAAGTATCTTGATGCATAGCGCCCATTTCCTTGACTCGTGGCGCTACTCGGCACCGGTCATCGGGTCTCGCTTAAATCTCGGCTCCTCTCCCCCTTCTCCTCGCCGTGTGTAACCTAATCCCCCCGTAAAACGTGCCAGAAGAGCTGGCATTTTTTTCGGCAGAAAACGGCCAAAGGTTTCGTTAACGCGGCCAAATGTATGGGCATTTCTTCGCCGACAAAGTAACGGCCACTTAGCAAAATCATCGTGTAGGCCTCGCGCGTGCTTCTATTATTGCAACTGTCGCGACACTCGACGACACCGCTGGCTCTCCTGTTCTTCGTCAGAACTAACGAACAAATTAGCCCAGCATCCGGACACGCGTACACTTTTAATGAAACATAATATACTACTTAATAAGTTACACCAAATGTAGTACGAGTACTTCCACGTACAAAAAAAATTTATACAAAAATAGTTTGTAACAATTACGACGTTAAAACATTATCGGATGGATCGTTTATAATATAACTTTCGAAGTAACATATTTAGTAATACATTTACATTGAAAAAAACGTTATTATTGCTTACAGTATCAGCAATTATATCATGCCACACAATAACATTTTACGTACGATATGGTAAAATTAAATATTTAGTATGATAATAATTATCATACATCTAAGCAGCATGAAAAGATAATGTAAAAAATTTTACTATACCACACAAACAATTTTATTATATTGGTACAGTAACTGCGTACGCATCATGGACTATATCTTCCTGACCTCAAATTTTTTCTTATAACTTTTAAAATATTGTCGTGTAGAATCCGACTAGTTACCTCTTTGTGGTGTACTCTAGCTTGTGTTAACACCGGTGGCTAGATCCTGAACGTATAATGATCAAACTCGTTTTCCTTTTATCTTCCTTTTCCCAATTTCTCTCGTAGTAAAGAAAAATGATAATCTACCTATTTTCACCCGCATATGGTTTTTTTGGGCACGATAATTAACCCAAACCACTAATAATGATAAGAAGAAGAATTAAACTATATGAGTAATATACATTGCGAGAAAAATTATATTAAAAATGTTTATACCTTTTGACGTTAGAGACGTTTATAATGTCTACGCAATTTTATTTATATATTATTTTATAATTCAAACCCAAAATAAATAAAGTATTACGTTTAACTATATTGTTTGGACGAATTTGCTAATGATACGAAAGGTCGCATGATTAAGGTATTATATTTTGAATTTTGATATGAGCGAGCAGTTGGCTCTCGAACGACAGCGACACAAGACGTGTTTAGTTTTTGATTATATACGACGATTCATATTGTGAAAAGAAATAAAGTGGATTATAAGTTATTCTAATATATTTATTTTTGGTTTAATTGTTAGTTTGTTATAACATCAATTGTGAATAAGGTGAATATTATTAATTTAAGATTCGCCAGATTTAACTTTCTTGTTAACATATATCTTACATGAAGTTTTACATACGTAAAATTGCAGATATTGTAATATCTTTTTAACATGCCAGAAGATATAGTAACTTTAAATTTAAATTTTCTCTCAACGTAACTTCTCTAATATGTTAATAAACAGTTATAAAAAGAAACAACATAAATCTATATTTGCTTCCATTTTATTTCATTATTTTGACAATATTATGTTTGGACATGTCCAATTATTGTACTTTAAAATTATTATACTTTAGTTTATTAATAATGAACAATATAATACATAATAATAATATATATAAATTCTATATAATACAAATAATTTTTCTCTATCACCGCACATAAATTTAAAATTGCTTTTTTTTAATGATCGGAAATCAAATATTTAGAAGCAATTATGTCTATTGCATCTAAAATAAGAAATGAGGCAACTTTTGTTTACCGAACGTGCTTCTTCGAGAATTTCGTTAACAAGATTAACGCAAACAGCTGCGGCCGAGTTTGTCTGAAGATATGCAAAAGAATTACGTTGACCGTTCGCGTGTATTTTCTTTCTTTAATTTCCTATACTCGATTTGTTTCCAGAATCTAAACAAAGCCGGTCTGGCGCGCGGAGCAAAATCAGCGTGATTAATACGATGAGCTGAAATATTTGGATTATGTCATACATTAAAGTCGACACACAATTGCTTCGTATCCGCGATGGGTTATACATAAACCGCATTCGACATTCTTTTTAGAACCATTTGGATTTAGCGTTGGATTCTAAAATACGCTTCGTGGAAGTATAAATGATGAAATGTTATTTTCATTTTTAACGTCAGACTATTATTTATAGAGGATATTTTAATAAATAAATCTTGTTTAGGCGACTTTTCACACATTCGCATGGTTCTTTTTTGCTCTTATTTTCTTTTTTCGTTTAGTTTGAATTAATGATTTGCTTACTTTTTATTCTTCTTATTCCATTGACCTCCAAGTTTTCCGTTACTTAAAAATTATACTGCCTCGTGTAAAATAATGTGTAATTCGGAAGATTGAACACCTCTGAGTGCCATCTCATTTTATATAAACTCCCCTGGGTACATTTATTTTCTTGTGTTGATTCAGTCGGCCATTCGTTTTTTCCCAAAGATCGGACCCACCGAAAGTTGAACGAAGAAATTTACTTCCAATAACAAACATGTTTTTTCAACATTTTGACTGTATATCAGAATGTAAAAATATATGTGCAGTGTTATTATTTTTATTCAAAGCCATGTTCAAATAGAAGTAAAGAAATAAATATCAGGGTGCAATGTATTGTCATTTTATGTTTAATCGTTTTTGAGTTTCAAACTCAACTTTTTAAAGCCAAAACTTTATATTCTTTTTTCCAGTACAAACAAAAAACACTGTCAAACTCTACTATTTTTGTACATATATATATTTTATAATATTATATGAAATTTAATATACCGTAAAATAATTTTCAACTGCATTTTCCATAATGTTTTAGGCTCGAATTTTTCAAACCGAAATTTTGTTCATTAAATCAAAGGTTGGTTAGAATATATGTATTAATAAATAACTTTTAGTAGTAGATTGAAAAGTTATTTTAAAATGTTGCATGTAAATTTTAATATTTCGTACACTTCTGTTCCATTTGGGTATTTGATTAGATTAATGGAATAACGAAACTAAAATAATATACCCTCAATCTGTTCTATGTTCGTTTATTAATTTTTTTAATCGTTTGTAGATTTGACTTGGCACGCTGAAACGGTTTCTCTTTCTCTCCACAGAATCGTCGGTGCGTCAAAAAAAGCAGGATTTTTATGATCTGTATAATGGAAAACTAGAAAATGCCGCTACCTTTTTTGTTCGAAAAGCCCATAAAAGTAAAAATTTCCTCGCGGTTACCGCTTTTGTTCCTCAATTTTGATATATATGTGTAATACATGTATACCCAATTTTATTTTATAAGCAAATAAAAAATTAAACCTCAAATGGAGAACATTGCTACTGCTTAAAAACCGCTTTTTATATACGAAGAAGACCGAATGCTAAACACAACCCTGGTTTAATAAAAAAGAAAAATAGAAGGGCCACTTTAATTCTCGGCGCCCCAGTACCCTATTGTGAATTGTTTCCAATGCTGTATATCACTTTTTTGATTCAGTATATAAAGAACCCCATCACTCCTTCGAATCAACGTTTTTGTATAAATTGAATAAAAAGGTGTAAAGGGATAGACAAAATTTTTTTGGCTGCTTAATGTAGATATAATATAATAAAATAGATTCGAAATAAAATATTTCTGATTTATTCAAGCAAAATTAGAAAGGAGAAATTTTAGTGGCTCATATAATTGCCAAATATATAAATATTAACATTCATTCGATAAAATTTATGAAATATGAAAATGATGTTACTTTAATATTTTTTATATAAATGAATTATAGAAGGAATGAATTTACGAAACAGAAATGTTATTCATGTACACTTAATTCAAAGAAATAATTCGAAAATTAGAACTGAAAAATATAATTACGTAGTTCTTCATAATAGTACACAGTTAGGATATTTGCACTAAAATTTTAAATATAATTTTTAATATTGTATGTATATAATAAAGATAGAAACTTTTGTTTAAATAGAATACTATCAATATTGCATTTAGAAAATGGTATCTCTAAAATCAGAAAAAAATTATATTACATATTTGTATATTATTGTGTTGAATTACGTCTCAAGTTATTTATAATAAAAGTATGGTAAAATTACTATTGGTACTTTTTATGTATATATATTGGTACTTCAGATATAATAAATTATTATTAAATATATTAAAAAGTATTATAAATACAGTAATTTTAACTATATTTATCAATAAATTTTATCATAAGTACAGACATATATGAATCTCATTAAATTTTATTTTAAAGTTAACAAAATTCTACTTATACGATAAAATTGTTTTTGCGATGAATTGCAGTAACCTCACGGCTCAGAAACAAACAATAAAAATCGATCGATTGACAACTTTTGGTAAAGCCGCGACTTCGAATGGTAAAACAACCTTTAACAATTTGAATGGCCAGATTTTACCAATAGCTTTGTTACCATTCAAATGAAGCAATTCAGTTTTCACAATGTACCGCTTACATCTTCGTGTACAAGTAATAAGCGGTACAATATCGGGGGCAAGAGTTGAGTCAACCCCGTAATTTGTTTCGCTGATAAAACGCAACGAAAAAATTGAGATTCGGAAAATCGCGCGCGCATATGTGATATATCGGATGACGAGGTCTCGTTATTGGCGCACAGCCCGCATCGAAAATTACATATCCTCCAAGCGCGTCGTTGAAAGCGAGCTGTGCGATAAAATCTTGAAACTGCTGAAAGCGAAGCGATGGTGTATATATGATGGTAATGTGATCCCAGAAATATAATAGCGAAAACCCCGAGCATTGTTACGATGCGAGCGGTGCACATTGTGCGCAGCAGGATGTGCCCCAATTTTCTTCGGGCATAATAATGTGGCTTACGTGTGGAAGTGTGTGGGTGCGCAAAGCCCGGCCAGGATTTACGACGTTTTTTGAAAAGCGCAGTAGCCGATGGGAGTTCCCCCCGTCTGTCCATAGTCAACGATATAAGATTACACGATCGTTAAGACCAAAGCCGTTTCAATGGCGCCGATTATATTTTGTCATTACTGCGCATAATACACTTTTTTTTACAACGATTAAATCGCAAAGTGAGATTATCCTCTTGGCGTTACGACAGTGGATTAGATCCTTATCGTCATTTTGTTGGAATATTTATTATGGGAATTTTATGACGGAAGTGGGCTTTCAACTGAGCAAAAACCTTAACATTGGGATTTCGCATAGTTCCATATCTTGATGAAGTTGTGCGTTACTTGATATATTGTATTTAACGTGAAAACACATCTTTTTTTATTAAAATTCAATAATATAATGCATTTGTCAAATATGTTCAAGTTAGCAATTTAATAATTTATATTAATAGTTATAAGTGGAAGAAATGATTTTACTTTCATACTTATAATTTTGTTATTACTTTTGGTACATACCACGTCCGGAATATTCGTAACATACTTTAGGAAATAAATATTTTTTTAATATTTCTGAAGACGAATTCAGAAATATTGTTGAAATAAATTTCTGAAAATTTTTTAATATTTATTTTTATTATTGGATAGTGCCATCGTAAATTAAGACCGTCGTGAAGTAATGTCATTGTGGCATAGTGTAAGAGTACCACATTAAAGCAGTGAAGCAGTGATGATAAAGTCGGTGAGTGAATGTCCAGTAAAGATTTTTATTAATTCTTGAAAGTTAAAATAATAATAGTAATTTTATTGATAAAAATCATAGGATAGATTTCATAAGATACATCTTGAACTTTATGCGATTTAAATTATGTGGCGCTACCCTTCGGAACTCCTTAAATCCAGTTAGTCAGCTTTCTTTGTGTTCAATTTCTTCCTTACCGACTGTTAGGTATTAAAAGTGACGTACGCACATTTCATTTTCAAATTATCTGTATATGATAAAGCCTGGTATTTCAATTATTAAACTAATAATTTAAAAATTGGAATAATTTCAATAATTTACAAACAAATCATAAATTTACTTAGAATAATATGAGAATATTTAAAAATTGAGAAAGTAATTTATATTTATAAATCTTACAAATCTAACAGTTTTAATTTAATTATTCAAATAAAGTACTTTGTAAAGATTGTATATTTAAGTACTTTATACAACAATCAATTAAACGCAATATAATAACAACGGACATAAAAATCTTAAATACATCTTCTCCTTAATATAATATTTCATAATTTAAATCCATTTATTCAATATAATATTTATAAATAATTAACAGTAATTCAGTTAAATCTCGATAATTGCGAAATCTTATTGTTTAACATTTTATTGGTTATTAATCATGACATACACAAATCGTAAGAATTGATTATGATATTTATTGTCTCACGCTGCTTCATTTAAATTTATAATTCTTTAATCGAAGGTTAAACATTGAAAATGTTATATTTTGTTTTCATATCTGTCTTATTACATATAAATATAAAACTTCATTTTCATATACATGAGCATAAATAAATTAAAGAAAGCAAATTTTCACTTTAAATTAATTATACGCTCAGAAAAAAATATACTTACTTTAAGAAAACTGTACAAAGAAAATTTTCCTATTAAAACTAATAGAAAATCAATTAAAAATAAGAATATTCAGTTAGAATACAATAAATTTAAGTTTTTATATTAAAAGGAAATTAATTAAGTTAATGATAAATCTTATCTCAGATAATACTAACGAGATTTCTATTTGTAAATATATACGCCTAGTTCAGCTGTCATCGTCGCAGTTGTGTTTCGGTCAGTGTTCCATCCGTGTTAAAGTTTTTACGTTCGGTCAGTGTTGTTTAATTAATTATATTGTGTTTTCAAGATAAATTTGTGCTTGCAACAATTTAAAATATACATATTTTCATATATAGTGTGGGTAAGTACATATATATATATATATATACTGCATGCAATTGTTACACGGAGAGAAATTATTAATAAAAATTACTTACATTGTTGGTAAACTGGTCATATACTTGCAAGAATTGAAAAATTAATATCCTAAGTTAGCAAAAAGTGTCAACTTTCTAAGAATCATTTCCAACAAATTGATATGTTTTACTAACTTAAAGTAGTAATTTTCCAATTTTTGCAAATATATAACCAGTTTACTAAGAATGTCAGTAAATTTTATTAATCTTTTCTCTCTGTGTAGGTTAAATTTTTATCATTTGTTGAATATTCTTAAACTGAAACTATTTTTATTCTTTTCTTGAAAAAAAATTCGTTTAATATAAATGAAATTGTTCTTTAGATAAATATATGCTTTATAAGAATTATTTATTCTTATTATAAATAGAATTTCGTTTTGTCCATACACTGAGAAAAAAGTTATATTAAAAATTACTATACCATATGAGTTCTGACAGATATCGTCTATGGTGTCAGCATAATTACTATACCAATTATAAAGAAATTTTCCATTCGATATGGTAAATTTTTTTA
>JABFPN010004337.1:0-15435 GCA_022817305.1 Leptoteleia sp. ZL-2020
GTATGAAAAGTATTTAGATGTTGCATGTTGCGCATATGTTTTTACTAACACGTTGCAATATTTGCAACAATATATTTTCCTGCACGTCATTGCCCTAATATTTTTGTGCATGCTTTTCTATCTGGGTAACTTATGTTTTAGAACACAAGATTCCGGAATCAATCGCGGAATCATGCCTTCTAAAACTCATGTAGTTTAATATTAATGAAGACGGATTTTATTTATTCAACGCATTATCTGCTTTTAAACAATATTGTTGGCCAAGTGGTGCGTTCTCCTGACTTAAAATAATAGATAAGTTGGTTTAAGTTACTAAAAGTTAAATATTGGAAAGATTAACTTATGTTTTAGAACACATGATTCCGGAATCAATCGCGGAATCAGGCGCTCCCGTAAGCATCCATTATAAATAACTAATAAATAGATTCTGAAAAAAATGAATGCGTCATTTTTTCATACTTTTCAGTTTCAGCATTTTGTAAATATATTATTATTAATTAATTAATATTGAACTGTTATATATTAAGTGTGAATTCTGCATTAGAACTTTGGAAAATGTGATCATTTTTTTTACCATTTATTGCGATATGGAACTTTAATATTAGAGATTTTTAGTGTGTTGAGAATTCATATTTTAGAGATTTTTATAGCACCTCCCCAAGTGAAGTCACATTTTAGGGAATTTTATTTATCTTCACGCTCTGTCACAGGCGGAGTTGCACTGGAAAGCGCCAAAAGATATCATATGTATGACAAGTGTCAATAATCGAATTTTAATTGACATTTATAAAGTAAATAAGCGAGTAAATAACTTTTAATGTCAATTTGTGTAATCCGAATATCCTTATATAATTGTTCGCCTCACATATACTGATATAAATTTAATTTCCCTTTAAGATGAAGAATACACTATTCATCGTTCATTATACTAATGAAAACAATTGTTTTGCTTATTTGTCAGATAATTTATTGCGACAGTCTGAGCGCGGGGTAAGTGTCATTACATAAATAGCTTTGCATTCACATTTCACCTACTGTTTTGTTAAATAAAATTCCCTCAATAAACTACAAATGAAATCTTGAGGTTAGATAAAGACCGATTGTTATTAGAACTTTGTACCTGTTAAATAAAAACAAAAAGAAATATGATAAAAAGATTATCAGTAATAATAAACAGAACTTCTAGATCGGAGATGTTTATTTCTTTCCTTGTTTGAATTTTGAAAGATAATAAATTAATATAGCAAAGCGCATAAATTTATGAATTAAAATTATTTATATTTATGTATAATTAAGGTGATGTATCAAGTCTGTTGTCATGGAGTAGGTGTCTTTTGTAATCAAAATTTAATTAATTTGTATTTTATGATCTACGGACCAGAGCGCTATTCTATGGACATGGGAGTATAATTTGATTCACAAAAATATATATACTGATTAATATTCTCAACGTATTTTGGAAAGTGCGATTTTTTTGTCGTCTGCTCGAAAGGAAGCGGCACTTTCCAAAATATGTTGAGAATATTTATCAGTACATATATGTTTGTGAATCAAATTATATTGCCATGTCTATACAATACCGCACTGGTCCATAGATTATAATATATAAATTAATTAAATTTTGATTATAAAAGACACTAACTCCGTGACAGCAGACTTGATACATCACCTTAATTTATGATTATGAAATTAATTCTCATTCTATATGAAGTGGACGTAAGAATGTTTAAACAAAGTCTTTTAAAAACTTTATTCAGTTAGGTTTTCAGCCATCGCAAATTATGTGCATTCAATTACAAATAAAACATTAATTTTCATATTTCCTTTACATTTACGTATTTATGAGAATAAAAATTATGTGATAGTAATTAACTTTTAGGAATTGTACACTTTATGCAATCAGATTAGTATAAAATTTAAAACTTTACTACCAATTTTATATTTTTGATTTAAATGAATTGAAAACTATTCTGTTTTGAAAACATTTCATTATCTAAATTTATTTTCATCTTTTTCTTTTCATTTGCCGAGTATCGTGTATGTATGTATGTATGTATATTTATTTGGAATAATTTATAAGAAATTCATTTTGTTTCAGAAGAATGTTATTCAGATATTATGTAAAGGAAAGTACGTTTATGCATCATTTCGTTTAAAGAGTATAAACACCAATATCTTATATTTGAATTCAATATTTGCAAAAAATCTGGGAATTGATGATAGAGAAGAGGTTTTCATTTCTATTGTAGATATTTGTGTACCAGATTTAAAAAGTGTTTATGCTGTAGCAAAAAAAGAGCAAGATAGAGAAATTGTGGTGAGTGAATTATTTAATATTATTTGCAATAGATTTAGGTTGAGTTGCCAAATCAACAGTTTTTATATGAAACAAGGTGTATACAAATAATAATTTAAATGAAAAAATATTACTAACAAAAAGTTTTATAAAGAAAGTTAAGAATTCATGAAAGTGAAATTTTGCTTTGTTGTAATGAGCATCTTAAAATCGCCTAGTTCACAGATTATATAGTGTCACATTTTGGCAGAATAAATTATGAGTGTAACCACAATTTTAGCCCATTTTTAAAACATTTAAATGCCCTAAAACCAAATTTAGTTTTATTTAAGGCTAATTGTAGGCTCAATTTTGATTGAATTTGATATAAAAATATTAATTAAATTTATAAAAATAATCTATTATTAATAAGAAAAGTTTTATCATGAAGTTGGTATCAAAAAATCGTTTCTATTGCATTGTACTTTGTCTTTCTTTTTGTTAATATACTAAAATCTTCTAAGATATTTATATTTAAATGATTACAAGTTGATTACATCTTTCTTTACCTAGTGTTGTTATTCATCATTTATTTCAATTTATATAACTGATAATTGTTTAAAGTATTAAAAGCAAACTAATTTTTACACATGTGTCTTTGTACAGTCTTTGTTACAGGAAATTCTTTCTGGTATTCATTGTAATCACCAATTAATTACAGTTATGTTTATGGAGGAGAGTTTTTATGTTGCTTATAAAGATTATTTTAATGTTTCATTTTATCTAACAAAAGTAGTCGAATGTAAAATTTTTTTTTATTTTCTTTTACATTAATTGAATAAATTATAATGCGAATAAATTTTCTTTTTATCATTTAGGAACTACACTTCGATAAAATTCAGTCAAGTTTGTTGAATCAAATTAATATAGTGGCGGTAAATCAACCTATAATTGTATGGGTATCTAAATTCTGTTCGGCAACTCTAAAAGTAGGTTAGTATAAACGAAAATATTTTTGTACTTTTGTAGCAAAGTAGCTCTGTTAGAGAAGTTGCTATTTATACAAGTTGCGCACAAATCACATGTAAATTTACTAAAAAAAAAAAAGAAAAAAAAATGACTACCCTGTTAAAAAAATCTAGCTGGGATCGTACATAGGAATTTGGCACCGGAAATCAGCTAGTTTCTTAGGTAGGTTCCTAGATAGTTATAAGATCTTGCCTAATTTCCTAGCTGGGGTCCTAGGTCGGAATTTAGCATCAGAGATCAACTAGTTTTCAACCTATGACCCCAGCTAGGAAACTAGGCAAGATCCTGTAATTACCTAGGAATCTACCTAGGAAACTAGCTGATTTCCGGTGTCAAATTCTTCTGTAGGATCCCAGCTAGATTTTTTTAACAGGGTATTTAGAGGTGAAAATGAATTCTTTTATGTGGATTTAAAATTTATCGTTTTGTCCACCTTAAATGTTTTATAACATTTTTTTAGTCTATATTATCAACATTTAGAGATAATGACAATCGTCTCTCTCTTTTGTTTTTATTTAAGAATCACTTGATCCTGAATGTACGTATGGATATCTTCGTGAAAATACGGAAATTCACATTGACCATGCAACAATGGAATCTACCGCTATAAAGGACAAAGGAGCCGAAGATTTGTCAAGATTAAATTGGTCTAAATACACGATGACTGATACAATTATTGTAAGAGGGATTGTTTTAGCTGAAACTGAGCCAAGAAACTCTTTACTATGTCCATATCACGTGTTTATGAGAAAATCAGACATCGAAGATAACATTTACAAACTTGCGAAGGACAATAAAAGCATCTTTTGCAAAATCAGCAAATTGCACGAGAAAAATATTTACGCTGATCACAGAAGCATGGCTTTTTTAACAAATGACGACTCGCCGTTTTCCGATATTCATTATTTTTATGCGCAGTTATTTATTGTCGACGAAACTAATATTTCAGAATTCCAATCAATAATTCCATTGGAAAATATTGTTGTATCCGGGTCGCAGAAAAGTCTTTTCATATCCCCAGAGTTCAGTTTGAATTTGAGAATGAAAACTGGAGGAAAACTTAAACTTGAAATAGTGGAATTTACTGTGGAAGATATTTCTTCCATTGAAGTTTATTCCATTGTTGAAATGGGACAATTGACGGAGCAAGATGTGGTAGATTACATAGGAGAACGATCAAAGAATAGTTTGTTGTTGCTGAATGCAAATAATATTTTAAAGCTGAAAAATAATAATTTATTTATCTTGAAAGTGTTACCTATTACAAGTTCGTATGGATTCTTTGATGCCGATAGGCTGAAGCGTTTAAAAGTAAACGTACACAATAATATCCAACACGTGGAAAACTTGGAAGAATACTTGAAAAGTACAAAAATAAATTTGGATAATATATATTTACGGCAAGTTTTTTTTTAAATATTAATATCTTAATGTTCTACAAAGATTATTTCATTTACTTCCCTTATGAATAACATGTATTGGTAGCCCTGCGGGCTACCAACATATTTCATTTTCACGACGAGTAAAATAACGTACTCAGCTCGAACAAAAGTGGTTTCAGGTTGGTAACTCTTCGCCTTTGGCTTGAGTTACCAACTGAAAACCACTTTTTTCCTTGTGAAATGTGGCCAAAAAGATTTCTTTTGAAGCTATTTTTTTTATTTTTGAATCAGCCGGATAAATCATGAAGAATCATTTTATTTGAATTGTTTAATTCTGTACGAAGTAAGGTCTTATATAAATACAAGTACAATAAGTTGATTATATATTGTAAAGATGATCCATTTTATATGATATCTTTTATTTTAGTGGCATAGATGCAATTATTAAGGAATGCATTACTGCTTGCACCCTAAAATTGAGTGGACAATTTTTCAACGACATGGATTATAAATGTGATCATATACTTATATGCGGAGGTATCGGTTCAGGCAAAACAACGATATGTAAAGTTCTTGGAAAATTTTTAAACGATTCACCTTTTTATGTGCATACTCTCAGGATAAACTGCACATTAATGAAAGGTGAGTTTTATTCAGTTTACAGTTTAATGGGGGATTTAGTTAATTGTTTGAAAAACAATTGTTCGCAAACTATCGCTCGAATAAAAATGTAAAAATGCAAAAATGTGACTGCACAAATATTCGAACATTTTAGTTTCATTATTTTCGTATTTATTTTTTTATACTTTTTGTATACATTTTGATTGTATATACATATAATAATATTCATTTACAACTACTATATGTCCTTTAATGTTAAATAAATTATTAAATAATTAAAAATGTTAATTTTAAAGAAAAAGTTGTAAATACATTTATGTATTAAAAAATTGTTTATTCCAACAATTATTTATTCGAGTAATTTTGTTTCGAATAATTATTTTTTATTAATTTCTGCGTTAATGCTACGAATGTTTAGCATGCTAAGCAATAATTCTTTTTAATTGTTCAAAGTTATAATTTGACAAATTATTAAAACGTATTTTTGATTATAGGAAAAAAAGCAGAAATTGTTCATAAATTGCTTTCAACAGCAATAACCGATTGCGTTTATTATCAACAATCCATATTATTTTTGGATAATTTAGATTCTATAACAAATTATACTTCAAATCAAGAAGAAAATAATTTGGAATCTATGAATACTGCTCGGTAAGTGCACGAATATTAATTTTTACTCACCGTGAAAGTTTAATTTTGTACTTAACTTGAAAAAAAGTGATTTCAGGTAGGTAGCCCTTCACCTTTGGATTGGGTTACCGACTTAAAACCACTTTTTCCCTTGTTAAGTACTATACTATTTAATGTCAATAAATTATAGTACTTTATATTAGATCTTTCATTGAAAACCTGACTAATCTAAAAAAAAACAATCGGAGTTTTACTTATAATAACAGGAAACAAACCAAACTTTATCATCAGTGTATAAGAATAAAATAGTATATTATTCTACGAGGAAAAAAGTGGTTTTAAGATGGTAACCCAAGCCAAATGCGAAGAGTTACCAATCTGAAACCACTTTTGTTCGAGTTAAGTATGATATTTTATTCACCGTGAAAATGAAATATGTTGATAGCCCGCAAGGCTACTAATACATTTTATTTTTAAGCGGAGTAAAATACTAAGAATATTTTTGACTTGTGCATCTATTTAACAAAAAAAGAAGTTAAATTAGTAATTAACGCCTAACTTAGCACATATATTTAATATTAATTCTTTTTTACAGGATTGCTGAAGTGTTATTCGAGTTAATAACGGAAGTACAAAATTTGCATAATGTTTCGATAATTGCTACGTGTTTGAATTATAACTCAGTTGGAGAAAAGTTACGAATACTTCAAGGAAATCATTTTTTTCGCACTGTATTAACCATTCAGAATTTGGATAAGGTAGGTATACGTTAAAAAAAAGGTAGATTACTTTAAAGGGTAATTATAAAGTATAAATATTGACCTAAAGATTATGTAATTAATTTTTACTTAATCCGTAATTTCTTTTACCTAAAATTTTCCAACTTAGCTTAAACAATTTTCGTTTCTTAATGAAAAATTATCCATGAAATTGAAAAAAAATTCCCAATAATTTGGTATATCTACTTTTATCATAGAATTTTCTACGTTTTGTTCTATTAATGTTTTGTTCGACTAAGAAATCACCTTATAGCTACCTATAAATCAATGTATATGGCTTAAGAAAAGATAACAAATTTCACGTATAATCTCATAGATTCGTTCTTATTATTTGATTTCAGAAAAACAGAATTGACGTTATAAAACAATTTTGTAAATACAAAACAAATATATCAGAAAATATTAATTGGGAATATTTTGGAAATGTATCATATGGCTGGGTATACCAAGATTTTACGGCTTTGACTGAAAAAGCAGCTTTTGCTGCTTGGAAAAGATATAGTAAACATTTTAAGAGGTTTAATTAATTATCAACATATTTTCATTGTATATAATGTAATTAATTTAATTATTTTTATTGCAGTAAAAGAGAAAAATAAAGGAGAAGAATTGTGCATTGAAGAAAAGGATTTACTTGATGCTTTAGTAAACTTTCGATCGATAAATTTACATGATATAAAACTATTTAAAAATGACGGTCACAGTTGGTTAAATATAGGTGGATTGAGACATGTCAAGAAAACGTTAACAGAATTACTTCAGTGGCCTTTGAAATATTATAGTTTGTTCAAAAATGCACCAATAAAACATCAGAGTGGAATTCTTTTGTATGGAATGCCAGGTACTGGTAAAACACTTGTAGCTACTGCATTATCTAAGCAATTCGGCATAAATTTAATAAGCATCAAGGTGAATATGAATTTTATTTTATATTGAAATTTAAGATATATATTAATAAAATTATTCATCATTATTTCAGTAAAAACAGGATATTATTGATCAATGTCTTATGAACATTTTCAGGGTCCAGAACTGCTATCAAAATACATAGGGGCGAGTGAAGAAGCAGTAAGAAATGTATTTCAAAAGTACAAAACTTATAACAAATGTTTAACGAATATTTAAATTGATTTTAATGAATACGATTAAATTGATCGTGTAAAAAATAAATATTTTTATAAATCAACAGAAAAATTAAATTATTTGTATTTTTTAGGGCACTGGTAGCAAAGCCTTGTATATTATTTTTTGATGAATTCGACAGTTTAGCCCCTAGGTATAAATAATATACTTATCTTGATATTATTATTAGTTTTAAATTACGATTCCTATGATGAGAGTAATTTGAATTCAAAATTTTTATAGAGAAAAGACAAGCATAACTGTTATGCTTGTATAATATTCGTTTAAATTATTGTCAATTTTTACAATATTATTATGAAAATATGTTACTTTTAGACGTGGACATGACAATACCGGTGTAACGGACAGAGTTGTAAATCAACTGCTTACACAGTTAGACGGTGTCGAAGAAAGAAAGGGCATCGTTGTTATTGCAGCTACTTCGAGACCTGATTTAATAGATCCTGCTATTTTGAGGCCTGGTCGTCTTGATAAAATAATATTATGTCCAATGCCAGATAAGGTACACAACCAAGACTTAATATGCTCTTAATCTACACTCATATTTCTACCCTAAGAAAAAGGTTGTACTAATTATTATCATGTTTTTTTTTTGGACCCTTGAAGCACAGAATATAACTATGATTCAGAGTAAATTTTATGTTTTTAAACTAAAGCGTATTGAAGTGTATTGAAGACTTATGCCTATAGTGTGAAATTTAAACTGAGTCATAGTAAATATGACCATAATGTAGGATTACAATGATTTAAATCAAGTGATTTAAATCATTGATTAAAATCGCGATTTAAATCGATGATTTTTTTAATAAAAATCATGATTTAAATCACTTTTTTTTGGTTGTGGGATAAAAATATATAACGTTACATTAATTAATGCAATTTTATTATTTTTTATATAAATAAAAAAATATAAAATTGGCTACATAACGTTTACTAAGTCCTGAATGCCACTAACAGATACACTTTATTTTCAATCTATTTCAAAGGTAAAATGTTTTTTTAATAATAAACACACTGAGAATAATTCATGTCCCCAATAGTGTCTATATTATAACTACACCTAAAGTTTAACAACTTTGTTTTTGGTAACTCTGTGAAAACGCGCGTGAATTTTCAAATATAATAAAAAAAATTTCTTATAATATATATACATACACGGAAAAAAATATGCACTACTAAATTTCTATTTAAGTTAGATATATTGTATGGCCATTATTGGGATAAGTAGGAATTATAATTATCGTAGCCAAACAAATTTATGTCAGTCGAATTGATGAAAACTAACCTAGCTAGTTGATTCAATTTACATACACTGTATGGCTGAATCAGCCATACAAATTTATCTAATCGTCAACACAGTGCAATCCAAATAGTTTTCGTTGACATACTGAGGTTATGTTCAGTCCCCATAAGATAAGTGTATAGTTGAATCAGCCATACAGTTTATATAACGTTTAAATATTCATTTTAGTCGATTTAATATCTAGGTCCTTCTGCAAATAGAATAAATTCTTACTAATTTAGTTAAAAATTGCTAGATAAACTCATTTACCTACCTACCAAAGCGAATACTTTTATAAAAATAAAAAAAATCCGATTTAAATAAAAAAAAAAAAATCAAGATTTTTATCAACCCTACCATAATGTGACAAAGACTTCCACACATTTGCTTTTATTGGAACCGAAAACTTCCACATATTTTTTTTCCGGCACAGAGGGTCACTGCGCAGATGCAATACTCGATTTCATTGTTTTGAATCTTATTGACGTTTGGCGGGTTTTGTGCTTTTTTCTCATTGGCCAGATTCCAGCAAATGTATGGAAGAAAAAGCAGCAAATGTGTGGAATGGAAAATAAGTAAAAAGCAAATGTGTGAAAGTCAAGTGTAGTATTAAATAACAATTTTTAATAATTATTTTTTTTTTCATTGTGTTACATATAAATTATTATTTGTTTCAGACTGATAGAGAGGAAATTCTGTCCATTTTGAGTAAAACGTATAAAGTGGATTTAACAGTGGAAGCATTGGGAAAGTTAACATATATGACAGATGGTTTTACAGGAGCCGATTTACATGTTATTTTTAAACAAGCTAAATTAAATGCTTTTCATAAAACTTCAGATCAAAGAATGGAGGTACAGTTGAGATTTTGGATTTTGTTTTTTTTTTTTTTTTTTTTTAAAAGAAAGTAATGGCTTATTTCTGGTTAAGGTGTAATCGCAGTGCTGTAATCACAGAGTTAGGGCGTTTCAATTTATTTGTATTAAATGAATTAATATTAAAATATTTGAATTGATAAACCATTCTTTTTAACATATCGCTATAAAAATAGCACTTTTATCATGCAATACACTCAACTTTTGGAAATCTTTTTTTTCCCACTTCAAAAACGACTTCCAAAAGTTACGTACACATCATAAAAGTGAATATTTCACACTAAATCAATATATCCCATTGAAAACAAATGGCTTATCATTGAGAAATTTGTATAATTAAATTATTCTGTGAAAATAATTAAAAATACATTAATCTTGTAATAAACGACTGATGTTTCACCTTAGGGTTTATATAAAGAAATTAATCGATGCCTTAATAACACACATTCAGACATGTTTGACCGAATTAAAAATTTGTCTCTTCAGGATATTTTTGATCGTTATATACTTTTGAGAACTTTAAATTTATAAGTAAAAATAGTGAATAATAAATAATTTCACGTATTTTT
Source organism: Leptoteleia sp. ZL-2020 (assembly GCA_022817305.1). Taxonomy (NCBI): domain Eukaryota; kingdom Metazoa; phylum Arthropoda; class Insecta; order Hymenoptera; family Scelionidae; genus Leptoteleia; species Leptoteleia sp. ZL-2020. The sequence continues at coordinate 10,586 of JABFPN010004337.1, forward strand.
AGAAGGATAATATACTCTCCATTAACTATGATGACATTGTAGAATGCTTAAAGTTTATAAAACCATCCTTACCCTTGTTGGAAAAAGAGAAATTTAAAATTATGTAAGTAGTTCTCACCTAAGACTCTAATGTTTAATTCATTTATTCAAGTATTTTCATAAATAGTAAGTACATTGTTACTAATTCATGTACTGCACTTGTTTTAGATACGAAAAATTTACCAAAGATGATACTCTACCAGAAGATAGTAAATATCACCAAAGAGTTACATTAGCATAACTTTGATGAGTTGTTTTATTTATCGGGAGAAAGTATTATGAATTTTGGTGGTTTGCAATTTTTGCAAAAATACTTATTGTATAATACTTAGGATTTGAATGTCACTGTGTTATTTTATGCCATGGGTGTAAGAATTAACTAATGAGGGACATGCCGTTTTTATATTGGATATGCGAAAAGTTTATATTCCAGTTCAGTCTGGAATATAAAATTCGCATGCCACATTTTTAAGAATGCATGTTCATTATATTTTTTGTAATAAAGTTTACTCTGTTCATATGTTTTCCAACGTTTCATTGGAATCTCGAATACAATTTTCCTTAATTATATTTCAAAGTGTCGTATATTTTCATATACAGTACTCTTTTTTTTTATTATAGTGATTCAAGTTAGTAATAATAAAACAAGTAAATTGTTGGAACACTCTATCCTGATTGTTAGACGTCCTAATAATTGTTTTTTATATTTATTTATTTACAATTTCCCATTGAATCGAATACAATTATTAATTAAAATTGTAAGTTTTCCAAGTTTAATGATGGATCGAAAACGACATGATATATATTGGAGAGAATATTTGAATTAAAAATTTGATAATAACATCTTTTTTTTTAATATTTTAATGATAAATGAAACTGACCAAGATAATTTTTATAAAATCTGCAGGAGAGTTTGGCATCATATACTCTGCAGGTCATTAAAGTGATAACGATTCTCAGTTTAACAATTTTGTATTGTAAGTTTGTATAAACAGCAGATTGTAATATTTTTTAATAAATCGTAATCAATCATTCAATGTAATCGTTCAATCATTTTACTCATTTCGTTTTAGATTTTATTTAAAGGACGTTATTATATTGTAAAGTTAGAAATTGTTTTTTTGTTAATTATTCCTTTCATTCGAGTGAAATGTTGCAAAACCAAAAGTGGAGCGTTAAAAATAGTACATGGAAATGTTGCGAAATAACATTATGCAGTTTACTGTATTACACGTTATAACTAAGCATGAGCGGATGTCACCAAAGTAAACTTAAATTAAATCACATCGTAGGCAACTAATATTGTAGTTTATCTGGAAGGACATTAGCGCGGTGAAATATGCCCTCCTTCGCAGAACTTAAAATCAAGATCTTCTAAGTTCTCATGCACAGACATCCTTCCTGCTAAGTCGCGCGTGAAAATACTAATTATTATACCGATTATTAATATGAAAACTTCATAGTAGTGTAGAGAAAGTACCAGTTGTTAACGTTCCAAGTTTATCTGCATAATATGACATTATACTTACTTTATTAATCAAAGCAGATAATTGAATGAAATTTAAAAATAACTTAATTAAACCAACTTCGGTATGATTATTTTATAATTAACACAATTAAAATGACAAACCAACATTTTTTAACCATTTCAACGACAAAGTTCAGTTCTTATTCTAATAAACACACAAGTTAATTATTTCAATTTTAACAATAATTTATTCAACTACATGTGGGTATAAATGTGTAGTATTCTGAAGTACTTTGCTCGTTAAATTTGCTAAAACAATTTACACTACGAATCTTTGATCAACAATTTATAACTTTGTTTAAATATTTAGAAGTTATAAATATTTAAAAAAGATAATAATCATTTTCAGAAGAAACTTACATACTTCAATAGTTGAAGATATTTAAACATTTCACACCACCTTTTACGCATTACGAAATTAATTAAGAATTCCATATTTGATTATCATTTTATTGACTATCTTTCATGGGAATTCAGGGCCTGGAAACAATAATGAGGCGTAGGCGTGAACCTCGGGAAATTGATAAATAAATGGAGGAAAATATACAAGTTTTTAAAGTTGTTCAAAAGTTGAATTTTAGTTCTTAAAACATGATATAAAAAGGTCGTTTTCACAACATTGAAGTGTTTAATTATAAACAGTAGGGGAGAGTGCCAAGCAGTTTAACAATTTATAAACAACGGCTTATAAATATTAAAAGGAATCAAAATATAATTGGTACATTCTATTACTCCTGTTTAAAATGACCGTTCAGTCATAAAATAAGCTAGGTTTCATTTATTGATATTGTGAATTCATAAAGTGAAAAGTGTTTTAGTAAAGATAATAATACCATTCCTGTTGAAAAAGTCTTATAAATCCTTGTATTTATAAGTATCTATGCGGTTTTGGTCCACGCAGTGTCCAAACTTGTGTAACATTATTAAAAAATATTTCACCTTATGAGCATTTACTTATGAGGCAATTATAGAATATATTACCCCCCCCCCCCTCCACTTATACTTTTTATTTTTATTTTCTTACACTGATTACGAATCTGTAAAAAAGAAAAGCGCGGAACCTTACCGTTTAAAAGATAATGGCCAAAAATGGGTAAAAGTAGTAGATTTTTGCAAATATCTTTTCATAGGAAAGGAGTAGTTGAAAACATGTATTATATCATTTGGGAGTGAGGGTGTTGTCACCCTGCATTATAGTCTTTGGAAGAACGAGTTTTCGACTCTTGATACTGCCCCTTGAGGATGCAACCCAAAATAATTTTTGAACAGACTGCAGAAAATAACATGTACAATACTTTGTGGGATTAGTGATACTTATACCACATTCAAAGTGGTACAATTGAAAAACCAAGACATTGAAAATCATATGAAAGATTAAATTGACGATTCATAGACCAAAGATTCGTAGCCTCCCAGTAAACGAGAACCAATAGAAACCAATTAAGAAACGCTATTGAACCAATAGAAATTTTATGATATTTTTATAATTTTAAATAATAAAAAAATGCGAGATGTAACGTTAATACATTGTTAGAACACGCAATATTACAAAATGCAATAGAATATTGTTCAAAAAACATCTTTTAAAAGTTTCTAAATAACTGCAACAAAGGTTAGTTTAGTGAAATGAAGCTTTTTTAATTGGTCAAAACCAATAAAAAATGTTGAATCGGTTTATTGCAGTTGTTTAAAAACGTTTTAAAGATGTTTCTTCAACAATATTCTACTGCATTTTGTAATATTTAGTGTTCTGACAATATATTAATATTACATCTGCTCATATTTCAATTAATTAAAATTATAAAAATATCATAAAATTTCTATTGGTTTCAATTGCATTTCTTAATTGGTTTCTATTGGTTCTCGTTTACTGGGCTCCGAGTAGCTCAGTGGTAATAGCAGTTAACTTTGACTAGAGCACCTTCCCGGATTGAAGTAGGTCGTGAATTCGATTCCTGCCTCGGGTCAAAGGCACGTTATAGTTAAAAATACAACATTTTCGATTATAATTTTCAAAGTGAAATTTGAATTCTTCGTTTTGAATGTCTTTGGGATTTGGGATACAGTGAGTCTACGATGACAATTAATTATCAAGAAATTCTTTATAAATAAAAGATTTGAAATTTATTGGCCATACATAAAACAATATACGGCCATTTTTACTAAGGTTGTATTTCAAAGCTTTGCGAGAAAAATTATTTTAGAAATATTGATTAAATGTTTGCAATTAGATTTAGCACATTTTTTAAACATGGGAAAATTTAATTTAATTACAATACCAGAATTTTTAAATCAAGTTTAAATGAATTTATGGAACTCATTGTTTTCATCGCTTCAGAAACGGGTTTCGTAAATTCGCTTAAAATTGATAAAAAAACGTTCAGTTAGTTCAATGTTAAATAATCTCCTAGATTTAAAAAATGTGCTAAATCTAAATATATTAATTAATTCCCATAAAATTTAATAAAATCAAAGAACACCCTAATCTAGTAATTAACGCTTACGGCATCCAATTATAAATGTTTGTATCCAATGAATTCATTTGTAAACCCAATTTTTAATTTTAAACTGATTAAATAATGATAATTATCAACTAATAATTTTAACATTTCTGGTCACTTACCTTCATTATTTGTAGTACGCTTCAAATCCGCAATTGTGGCACCCTATTCTTCAGCTAGTCCCAATATGTCACGTGTATAGAACTCCTTGAATGTTCTACTGAGAAATTATCGAGTTTTCTGCAGGGCATCAGGTGTACAAACGGTATCTATCACAGGAATTAAATAAAAATGTTATACAAGGTAATATCATTAATCATTCGCAGTAAGAATTATTATATCGGTTTGGTAAAGACTGATGTCAGAACCCATACAGAATTTTCTGATCATTAATCGACCTTGACAGTTGGACGAAGCTAGGCCCGATATCCGTTCAGACGGTTGGTTGAAGATCAAATTGTAACGCTCATCATGATTGGACCAATATCTGCTACTGATATTGAGCCAGTATCATTAACTAATGGTTTCAAAAATATTCTAATCCCACATTAGACCAATGTTGGTTATTTGTAGTATTTTAATTACACAGAGGAAAACAATTAGTAACTGATATTGGTAGGATGTTGGCATTCAATAATGTTCCAATAATTGGTGCACTGAGAAAAAAGTTATATTAAAAATTACTATACCATATGAGTTCTGACAGATATCGTCTATGGTGTCAGCATAATTACTATACCAATTATAAAGAAATTTTCCATTCGATATGGTAAATTTTTTTA
>JABFPN010004338.1:0-15435 GCA_022817305.1 Leptoteleia sp. ZL-2020
AGCTGCATATTGGGGGGGGGGGAAGGTTAAATTAGAAATTGTATTGCAATGAAAAGTGGGGAGAGAGAGAAAGAGAGAGACAGTCGGTATTTTGCACCGAGAAAGAAGTCGTGGTACAATTTAATATATTTTATTGTTAATTTAGGGACATTTGCTAAACGTGAAGATTATTACTGTTAAAAGTAAAAATAACCAACGTAAGAGCAATCTTTAGTATTGTCGTGTTAAAATTACTGCAATTCTACTATTATTTACAGCGAAATTCTTCACTTTTCCTAGTAACTAGTTAAATTGAAAAAAAAAAAAAGGATAGAAAAAATATTAATTTTAATAACCACAGCCTTTAATTAGTTATGACTAAAATTTTGCTTGAAATATTCGCATCTAACAATGAGCGCATCGTTCAGACAATTTCACAAACCTTCGGTAATAATTACCATACATTCCTACTTACCATGAAAATCAACTATACCACAGCTGCAGTGCTCGGAACTGTAGATTTGTCAAAGACCCATCAACGCGGCTATAATATTTATGCAAGTTTAATCAATGGCACGGAAAAATAGAGGCAAAAGCTGAATATGATTCATAACGCAATTGGGAAGCGTGAAAAGAGCGCATTACGTATATACGCCGTGGAAATAAATTATGTACATTTTCTCGTGCGCCGTATTGACCCCGATCGTCCATTCCGCGGCGACAAATTAAGGTCCCCCGGACCACTTTGCCGAACACTCGAGCAAATGAAGCATAAAATATGCGACCCGCGCCGGGGCGAAATACGATGGCACGGCGCGCGGTCCTCGCTCCCGCCAAAAAGCGTCGGAGGGGGCGGCTTGTTTTTGTATCGCGCGCACATAGATCGCCGGGCGGTTGGCCATTGTTGTACGTTACCTCCGATGGTGATTTAGGGTGTTTTTCCCAGTGATGATGTTCTCGGCTAAATGAGGGGCGGGCTCCGACAATTGTTCAGGTGATTTGTTTCCGCTGACGGTTATATTTGATTCGTCGGATTCCCGCCAAAATTGTGGCCCCGCGTCTCAAGAATTATGTCTACGCTTGGCGACACCATTTCGTTACAATTGCGCTGCGAAGGAGGTGGCGTGCACTGGGAATAAAGTTGTAATAAAAATTACTATACCTTCTGGACGTTGATGGGATATCCGTCCATGATGTTTATGTAATTACTATACCAACATAATAATATATTTTATATGGTACACTGAGAGAAAATGTTTGAAAAAATTGTAATTTTCCGTTGTAATTTAAGGACATGATGGATAAGGTTGCAAAAAGTACATTAAAAAATTGTACAATGTATTCAAACATTTGTAAAAATAAAAAGGAAAAAAAAGTTTCTCTCGGTGTATTGTACAATTTTTATATGATCTTGTAAAGTTGCCAGCATTTATGGTAATTATTACCATACTGAATATAAGATTGTACCATGCCATATATAAAATTTTACTGTAATGATATGGTAAAACAGCAAACACTGTAGACAACATCCTTTCAAAGCTAGAAGGTATGGTAATTTTAAATCGTACAACTTTCTTTTCAGTGTGGCCTCGTAAAAGAACTTTCGTCCTTTTACAATTTCGGTTTAAGATCCGCGTAAAAAGTTATTCAATTATTGTTTATGGTTTAATTAATATTGCACCTCTGTTCTTCGACTATAAACCGTGCTAAATTATTGAACAATATGCTAAAGAAGTCTGACACTTTTAGCATTGGAGAAAAGTTAAATTTAATATTATATATTAGATAAAATCAGGATAAGAAGGTCCTTCTTATTTCCGTTTAAATCTAACTCCTGCAAGTATTTCAGATGATACTAAAATTGTCGTAAGATAGCCAGGGAATTATTTGAAAAATGCTGATTTTCTTTTTGAGATTGTGCGATAGATAATATACGATATAGCCCTTATCCTTAAGTTTTGTTATAAATATTAAAACCTTTTTAAATTAAATATTTAGTTTCGTATACAATTTTTCTTTTCATTCAGACGCCACAAAATTCATTTTATACCATTCTGTAGCTTCACTTTTTTTTTTGTGTAAACATAATGCTTACCAGAAATTGAACTTTGAGACGGTCAATTTTAAAGATTGCACGATTAATAATGAAAACCTATTACTTTACAAGCGACTACTTTTTCTTTCATCTTCATTTCCAACGGCACATTGCGTGCGGCAATCTTGAACAAATATTTGCGGCGAATCAATCAAGTTTTCACCTGGCATTACGTTTCAGACTGGGGGAAGCCGTTACAATTTTGAGCGATTGGTTACATAAGGCAGATTGTTTTGGCGATTATGATCAACAAGTGCCTCATATTCGGAGGCGCGCAATATCAACCGTACAAACAAACATTAGCCAATATATATTTGACGGGGGGATAATATGTAAATAAAGCGGCCGATGTATTAAGTTGCTTAACATTGGACTCAAACAGCTGCGAGTCCGGGGGTATAACTAGCAACCCTGTCATTACACTGAACCAATCGCGAAAACCCATCGCAGAAACATTTTTTTCATTATTCCTCAATACTTTTTCTACTTTGTTTTTTACTGCTATTACTTCTTATAGTTTTTTTTAAAGAATATGAAATACGCGTTAAAATTTTTTTACTGGAAAAATAATGAACTTGAAGTTTTTTATTTCTTTTTCTTGTTATCAGATTTAAATAAACGAATTTTTACTTAATTATTAATATCAATGTATTTATGTTTGCAATGTATAATAGTGTACGTTATTTAAGACATATGTATTATGTCTAGATATAATTTGGTTCAACGCGATCACCCATCCAAGTAACGGTTCCGATTAATATTGCTTACCTTGAAAGTCGGAGAATCTCGACAGTTTGCAAACAAAATATAATACTCGAATGGCAAATGAACATACCTGTAATCATAAAAAATAGATATTGTTAATTATTTTGCTGATTTCTGTTGATTTATGAAAATGTGTGGTAAATTTGAGTATAAAGTATAACAAGTTCAGGATATTATCCACACCGCGGGTAACACACTGCAAAAATATATGATTACGTTTGATGACGACATCGAACGGAAAAACATGTTTTTCCGGACAGATATTAGTAATCTGAACGCACAAGGCAGAGATTCGAAAAAGTTCCAACATTGATAAGACACAACAAAATATAATGCAACAAAAATATACATATTTTTTTATACATAAAAGACTATTTTTCCGGCAAACAGAAGCATTTTCAAACATTTTTATTAACAAAATTAATCATTTTTTATTCCGTCTAATTTAACGGAATATTTTCTTGACTCAACATAATCATTTTTATGCCTCGAATAATTTAATTGTATCAACAAAACTGTTTTTCATTCGAAACGAAAAATATTTTTAAAGTTTTTCCCATTCAAAAACATTCTTTTTCATTGATATTAACATAAATATTAACTAAAAAAGTCCCAACACCGCTAATAAAGTCTATTAAAATGTTTATCATATTTTTCTGAATGCGAGCATTGAATAAGTGTATTAAGTGCGCGAAATAACGTCGAACGAAACGAAATTGACAAAAGAATGCGCCATTACTGTGCCTGCGCGGCATCGCAATAAAGTAATAACCATATTTTTAAAGTTTGACAGTAACAACTTGGTCGTCAATCTCTTGCCCCGCCGCTGAGAGTGTGCTAAATGAGACAATAAAGCCCGAGGACGACGACATCGAACGAAAATTATCATTGTCGCTTTTTCGCGGTGAAAAGCGTATCGAGCGCCTGATGCATTGCGCGCCGTGCGATTTCCGATGAATGAACCGAACCGGCCATACTTCGCTCCCTCAGATATCCGCCAATCGATCGCTTCTGCGTAGGCCGATCATTCGTTCTCGTTCCAAGATTTCGACTCGCTCCTGTCCCAGATAACTCCGGTGATAACTCGTGTCTGGTTTTATCATATTTTTATTATATTTATTTTATTATTCGGCTGGATGGTAAAAGTCGATGGAGGCACACTTAAAACAACCATGTTCCATTTGAATATTCTTTATGTATATAGTTGAATAAATCAGTGGAATGAGAATCGCTTTCTTTCTCATGTTCACGCTCGTATCACTGAAGATTTATTTGTATAATAGTTTTGATATGGAATTATATTTCTTTTAATATCATCGAAGGCTTAATTTTTTACTCAGCTGAATGTGCCTACTTTCAACAGGATTTTTTTTAATTTGGTAGAAAAGTCTTAAGCATGTATGGTCCATATATGTTTTAACTATTTCGTATAAAGAAATAAAAAAGTCATATATGGATGTATATCTTTTTTCTTAATCCATATATGGCCATATATAGTTGATATATGGCAATAATAAAGGAAGTTATTAAATGCATATATGCCTAGAATATTATATCAATTATTCCCATGTATGGCCATATGTGGATTAAGGAAAAATATGCATGTCCATATATGAAATTTTTTATTTCCTTATATAAAATTGTTAAAGCATATGTGGACCATGTAAACTGAGAAAAAAGTTGGGATGAAAATTATTATACTGTATGTAAAATTGGAGACAAATGACATCTTCCTATCTTAGTTAATGTACAGTTTAAAAGAGGATATGACATAAACAATAATTTTTATTATACTGTATCATAGTAACTTGTATATATACAAATATTATAATTTGAAAAAATATATAAATGGTGACCTCTTTTAAAATATATCTTAAATATGACAAGAATTGTAATTTGTCCCCATTTTTACATACAGTATAATAATTTTTATCCCAACTTGTGTCTCAGTGTACGTTTCATATTTATATTAACACTATTAAATTCAATTATCCATATCAGAATCGTTCTTCTTTTTTAATCTCAGCAAATTTTAACTTAATAAAAATCTCGCGTGCTTTTTCCGTCTTCCGCGATTACGAGGGAGCAACATAAAAGTTTCCACACTCTTGCGATTGCCGGCGCGATTACTTACGGGTTAATAAGTAATGTATCCGGCAACTGGAACGGTTCGTTATATTATGGATTCCAGTAATTGTTGCTAAACCCTTCATTTTTGCGCCAGCCTCCGTCAAGTTCGAATTCAACGGCCGAGGGCTTACAAAAAAAAAAAAAAAAAGAAGAAGTGTCAACGGCGCGAAAATCGAACGGAATATAAACAACGGCGGAATTTAGCGACTTAGTCGGAATTCCGGTCAATATTTGTGACGACGTTATAATTCGTGGAAAGCGACGCGGAAGCGCGACATTGTTGTCTAACTGGAATTTAATATTTCGGGAATCCGTCGGCGCGACGACGCGCGGCACCGAGCGGCGTCAAAAATGGAACGCCGCGTCGTCGCTCCCCCGAAAGCGGATTAGCAGGGACGTACGAGGGGATGGGGGGGGGAGGAGAAAAAAACGCCGGGATTTTATTCCGTGTAAACAAAGCCTCTTTTTACGGCACGGCCGTCCTTTAAATTAAATATACGACCGTTTACGCCGCGCTATATCTTCGAATTAACAACCCACCCTTCCCCCCCACCCACCCCGCGCCAATTCGGGGAGTCGCCGCGTCGCAATTTTTACCATTCGATCGAATTTACGGTGATTAGCGGGGGGGGACTATATTCGTCGCGGCGCGCTGAATCATTCAGGTTACTTTATATAGGTCGTTGCGCGTTGCACTTTTTATGTCAACGTCCTCGCGCGTACAAAATTAACTCCACGAATCTCGCCCCTCGAAACGCAAATAAATTAGCAATCAACAAATATTCGCGCTCCAACGTCATAACCGCTATTATTAGACGCGCCGGGTAATATAAATAATTTCCCACTCTAATTACCGCGTCGGATTTGAGCCGGGCCGGGGAGAATCGCGGCGAATTGTCGCGCATCGTCGGGGCGCGCGCGTACTTATTTTATTGCGCGTGTTTACGTTTACGTCCGCCGCTTTCCGAGGGGACGTTCGCGCGTCGCGCGCGACGAAATTATTTATCCAAATCGATTGCGCGCGATTTCGTGTGTCGATTCGTTTAATATTTTATCGCGCGGTAAAAACACTCTTACGGATTTGACAGTTTAAATTAAATATGTACCAATCGAATTATGAATTGTAATAAATAACTCGAGCATTGTGGTCAGAAAAAGAAATATAAAACTTTTGCCAACTTTCGTAATGACTTATGAGTTTGTAAAAAAAGATTAAAATGGAAATTGCACGCAGAGAAGTGAATGAGTTAATTCTGCCATAAAAAGTAGGTTTCAAATCCCCCTAAGTTTAAAAAAATAGCTTTTTTTTACTGAAAAGCTGTAAAAAAAATTTACAACAAATGTAAAAATTGAGAACAAATAGATAAAGTTTACTGGCTTAAATTCGTTTGCCCACTGTTGGCAGTACTGGTTCTATATTGTTTGTCTACAAAAAACATAAAATAAAATGTTTGCCAAAAATTAGAATTCAGTTTGTTAAAATTTCTAATCACTGGTTTCTTAATTTTTAATATTCTTTTCTCTCCGTGTACTGGCACCATTTGTATACCAATACATCGTCTGCATTGAGTCAGTACTTACTTAGATCAGTTTGTCCAAAGGTACCAGTAGAGATACAGTATGGAATCAGTACTGGTTCATATCTATTTTGCCATAATATGGCTGTCAGTGCTGTGCCAGTATCGAGCCAGTTATCAATACTGGCGATTTCCACCTGGGAGAGCGGCGCAGTCAAAGTTAGGTGGCTGGTTGCGAGCTTTTCTAAACTGTCGCGCGCCGCGCGACGTTTACTTCATTGAGTTAGCTTATTATAGAGCGATCGGCTGCGATTAGCGCGCCTTTTAAGCCGTGTTTAAGCGACAACCCGCTTTCGGGCCAAAGGAAAATTGAGTGCTTTTAAGGCGGCGAGTTGAAAGCCCGAGTGCGCTTTGAGTGCCATTGTCGACGCTCCTTTTTTTCTCGCGCCCTCTCTCTTACTCTCTCGCTCTCTCTTTTTCTTTGGCTCGTTCTTCCTTTCGATTCAAAGGCCAAACAAATCATCCGAAAAGTAAAAAAGGCTCGCTATTAAAAATAGTAAAAGTGATAATCACTGGAACAATTTTTAATAACTCTGAATTAAAAGCTACTATATTATTTTTAAATGTCAAAATTTTCCACTATATCCTTAAATTGTTATGAAACAATAATAATTTATGAGATATCTTTTTTCTCGGTGTATAAAATAAGTAGAAACAAACCTTTATATTTTTAACAAGAATTTAATTTTACAATTAATGGAAAATTTTGCTGAACACTTTTGTTTTCTTCGTCAACTTGAGCATCGTAATTAATAGTTGAAGAAATATTTACCTATGTACGAATACACAATAGATGATTGATAAACAATCTTGTAAAATTACAAAGAAATCCGTCAACACCTTAATCCGTTCTTTTGTACACGAGTGCACGAAAACGCACGAAAACAACGATAAGGGCAACGAAGGTGTTTTTCAATGAAAGTAGGCAAAGAATTTTCAAACTGATGATTATGACGATGCGGTGCGCAGTTTGACAAAAGCGACCCAACTTTCGTACAATCCACTGCGCATCCGATCATCTTCTAACATTGGAACGTCTTATAACGATCTCACTTTTAAGTATTCGCTCGATTATTTTCACGCATTGTGTGCCTCAGTTCTGCGGTGAATTTTCATCCGAGTCAATAAATCGCTACATTATTTAGCAGGTATAATCTGAACTAAATGCGTGCATTATTTGCGACTTTAAGCGTGACCTAATCTAAATTGCGGTTGTAAAATAAACACAAGAGCGCGACTGATATAATAACTGAAACGAAAGCTCGGGTAAACAAGAGCTTATAAACAGTAAAGACAAATAAAACAATAGCATTTAAATCGGTAAGTAATGTCCAACCTATTTTATCGGGACAAAGCTAACGGATAATAATCTGTTAAATGTAATACATTTGAATAGTTGAAGGAATATACGATCTTGAAAAGTGTTTTGATTTTGCCACGGTAACAATGAGAGACGAAAGTGACTTTTTGAAAAAGGAACTGTAAAGAGTTTGAAATAAGTCTTCCTTCCCCCCCCCCCTTTTGATTTATGATTACGAGAAAGTGAGTTGAATTTTCGAGGAATTAATTGTACAAACTGTTTTGCTTAGAGTAAAGTACATTTTACAGGGAACCAATGATGAACCATTTCCTCGTAGGAAGGAGCGAGCGGAAAGCGTTGCTTTATTTATGGGGTATTCATTCAGCCATCGCGGGTAAAAGCAATAGCCGGTTGCTTGTCGGGCAATAAGTGCCGAAAACTCGGGCGACTCGACGACTTGGCCTAATCTTCGAGGCAATAATTCCTTTGTCGAGCGGCCCTGGGTGCTTGTCAAAAGTGAAATCGTTTTGTTTTACATACACGAACAGTTTCATTGATACTTTCGGCCAGTCTCGTTCTTGACTCTTTTTTTTCTTCTTTTTCTTTTTTTCCCCCCCCATTCCCCGCGTAGCCTATTTAATTCCTCGTTTCCGTCCCAAAATCTGCATCCTTTTTCCACACCAAGAACCGTTTAATTTGAAAAAAAAAAGAAAAAAAAACATTTTACTACATAAAATAAATTACATTCTATGAGAATGAAGAAGAAATTTTGAAAATCCTCAGCCGATAAAGTAGAAACCATGATTGCTATGGCATTCCATTAAATGATGCTCGTCGCAAACGGACGAACCAATGAAATCCACCGAAAGTATATCCGTCATTGTTTTCGACCAATCGCGTCGTTATAACTTCACCTACAGTTTCTGAGAAATTAGGATGGCATCCTAATTAGCGTCGCGTTGGCTTTTCCACCAAAAAGTCCACCTCATTTCCCGCGACGATACGAAATATTTATCCGTGAAATAAGCGCCGATTGTTTGGTTGGTCGTCGCTTTAGTTAAAGCGACAAACGAGACAAAATAGAGGCGACGAGGCGTAAGAAGAGCGGTGGCAACGGAGGCCTCCACTAATTGCGAGCGGTTCGTTTCTCCCGCCAAAAGATATAGCCCGCTTATTACAGAGGTCGTTGTCATTATGTGTCAGTAACAAGTGTCAACGGCAGCTGCGCTCACCTTTGCCGGGCCCCCTAAGCTCGCCGCCGCTGCGCTCTACAATGTATGCGTACCGCTCGACTGCCGTGCGCGCTGCTCCCCGCGCTTACCATTTATATATACCATTTACGGTGAATTTCGTTGGAATTTACGCCGGCCGGTAAGTTCCGATCGGCCGTTATCGCGGATTATTATTTGTAGCGGTGATTGTTGGCCGCGCGATTTTGATATAATTTGTCAAAGCCCGAGTGGTACACCGGTGGCCATTGATAACTAACAGTTGTGAACTGGAATTGGAAATACACGAGTGGACTTGGGATAGGTTAGTTTCCGTCGATTTCGAGTCACCTTTTGAAACTGTGCAAAGCTGAGTGAATAATAAACGTTTCATTTTTTATATCCTTTCCCCTCCAAAAAAAAAAGTTATTCATTATGAAATATAAAATGGATTATAAAATTTATCAGTTATGAATGAATGTGTATGTTTCAATACATTATCAAATTTAATGTACTATATATGTATATATATAAATATATTATATAAAAACAATTGCATGGCTTGTTAGATTTCATCAACGTTGCTGTAACGAAAGAAATTTAATGTTTCAGTTATTTATGTGCTTCAGTTTTCTATCTGTACAATACAGCCATTTTGACTCGAATACGATAGACCGAGAGAAATATCATGTAAAATTAAAACACGAATTGATGGTACCTCGATACAAGTTTACAAGACTGCACACATATTTTCGGTATTAAAATAATATAATTGACGCGTGCCGGAAGTTTGATGGAGATTTTATTTTTTCGGTGTACTTTTAATTCAACTTGGATCATAATACGGCAACAATACAAGCACCAGCTGTCATAATCTTTAAAGTTTTTTCCGCGTAGTGGCGCGACCGTCGTCACTTTGTTCAATTAACATGAACATGACTGTCACCGGCACGAAATTCATGTTAATGGACTATACTAAATATTCATGTACCCGTAACATTACATTCGTACGATTTTAAGTATCATTTTTTTTTTGTTCAGTGTAATGTCACGTGAATTCTTTATTTTTTACTGTTACAAAAACTGATATTTAAATTTAAATTCGTGTTAATAGAGGAAAATTTATTTTTCTCCTTGTCTACTTTTAATATGACAGATTATTTAGTCTTAATTAACAGTCTTAATCGACGTTTAAACTGTCCCAAGTATTAATTAGAATCACAAGTGTCAATTGAATTTTCATTATTGCTCCGCATACTTCGATCAAATCTTTTATAAATATGACATTAAACCTTATTTGGGGATATTTGATATTAACTAATTAACTACAAACTTTTCCATCAACTTGATTCCATTCATAAAATATTCCATAATGTTAAAAAAAAGGAGCATTAATTAACTAGTGTTTTTTTCTTTTGCGCATTTAAAAACATATTTGATTCAAATAGAATCCAATTCTCTCAAATAGGATTCGAATAGCAATATTTTTCAGTGTGTATATCGAAGAAAAAGGTTCCGTTGAAAGGAAGGAAAATTAAAAACATGCTGTTTATTATTTGAAACATATTTGTCGTAGTAAGAGACACGAAAAGAGCGCCGGATGAAGGATTTTTATTATTAGCCGATGGAGCAAACCCGCACCTTACAAAGAAATTGTCAAATTGCGATTGACTATATTTGATAGGAATTTTTATTCGAGTCCGTTCGTTTCGAATGAATTTTAATTTCATTTAAAATTGAAATCATTTGACTTGGTCATCCGCCCCAGTGAAGAGCCAGCGCACACTCTTTCGACAGTAAATTATGCCGAGTTTCCTTTATACCGAAAATTCCATTGATCTCGTCGTCTTTTGACCTGGCCCGTCCCGAAAAGCACGGGCACTTTCGAGAAACAATGTCTCGCTCGGGACGGGGCCGAACTTTACACAGGAATTCCTTCGCGCCGTAAAATTTGTAAATAGTAATTGTCCATATAGTACAAAATCTTCATGGTATTTATCTCAACGGTGGTGAAACTGCGCGAACTTGGAAATGCATAGTAAACACCCAAAACAGTATGGAACTGAAGAATAAAACGTTTTTAATATAGTCTGTATACAAAAGTAATGTTTGTAAATATTTGGAAGGTCAAATTAAAGAAACAAAAACAATAATATTGTTGGTTTACATCCAAAGGACATAAGAATGGATATAAATACAAAACAAAAGCAGTGCCATCTTACATTTTATATTTCAAAAACGTTTCATTTTTCAGTCCTATAAAACAGTAATGATTTAAAGTAATAAAATTATTCGATTATTGTAATTATCAATGATTTACAGGAATATATATTCCGTCGAGTCTGACCCTGTAGTTCGCCCTGAGAAATCCACGACTTGGTCATGGAAAAGTACAGTTTACCGTAAAAAAATAAAAGAGCGCGATTTCCTCGTGTGACGCACGACTCGAAATCTTTCGTCAGCATCGAAATTGTGACAAAATCGTTATCAAAATCGCGGTCAAACGCGACACAAAAAATGCCTCGACAATCATCCCAAGGCAAACACGTCCAACTTTTGTTATTGTGCGCAAAATGTTTCCATGTAATTGAAATTTGATATGTTCCTGTCTTCTTCTTTTTTTCTCTCCCACATACCGCAAGACACAGACTAGCCTTATCTTCAGACGACCTTATCTGTCTGCGTAACTAACCATTTTTCGTGCAAACAAAACACGTTGATCGCAATACGAGAAGACAAGAGACAACAATGTTGCGCAATTGTTGCATTCGATGCAAACATTTTCGTTCGTTGTCGAACAAGAATTTTGAATCGTTATAAAAGGGTGCAAAACGTCAGTGGACTAGAAAAGAAGTCGTTGAGAAAATCAGGAAAAATGATAATTATTTATCATTCTAATAATTGTCAATAGTTGGGTTTTGTTGGAAACAAAAATAAGGTATTCGCCAATTTAAAAAAGTGGATTCAGATAAGTGATAAAGAATTTGGTAAATTTCAGTACACAAGGAACAAAGTTATAATATTATTTTAATCCTTGGATTTAGGATCCTCTTCAGGCAAATAATAAAATGTCATATGATATTATAAAATCATTGAATTATTCAATCCACACTGGATAATGCCAAATGTAAAAATATGATTCAATAATTACTCTTATATTTTTTCTTTTTACAAGCCCTATCAATGTTGTTAGTTGGAGTTTCAAAAATCCTCTTTTTTTTAATATATACAATAGATTTACCACCCACATAGGGATAGTCATTCTCAGCTGAAATTGTTCTCGATATATCTATAAGTTGTCTGGATGGAATTTTGTGTGGGAAAGTAAAATTGCCTTGTCCACGGGACTATAAATCATACTTATTTTTTGATGTTGAGGATGTACTGATTTATAATTTGAAACTCTACCAGAGTAAATAGGTTCTCTATGCCCATCATCGAAGCGTTGTAATTCAACATCTAAAAAAGTTGCTTCTCTTTTCATTCTCAATCTCCATAGTGAAATTCATATGGCGATCCATTTCATTGAAAAGTTTCGAGGTTTCATCTGTTTTGTTTCTGGGTATAGCTAAGATAATATCATGGACATATAAATAATACTGTTTTATCGGAAGTGATAGTATTTCCAGCTAGGAATCTTCCGTGTCTTGCATGACTAAATCATAAAAAAAATTACTTATTTGTAATCCTATAGTCATGCTAGTTTTTACGTATATTAAACATATCATAATTCATAGTATTACACTACGAATAAAATAGGATAAATATTTTGATTATACTATTTAACTAAAGTATGTTTGTGTGTATACCACACACCTGCGTGTTTACCACCGGAAATACTCACGACTTAACCCCCGATAGTAGGGCAATTCTTTTCTTCAAGTGCCCTCCAATCATAACGCTACATTATTTAAATAAATTCTAATATTGGACAATATATTCTAGCAGTATGATCATTCACTATAGTAAGAAAAATGTGACAGAATATATCACTGTTTTCAACTTTGTTTTATAGTTTTTAAAAGTGGAAACATTATTAGTTTTAAACATTACTTATATTTATACTAAAATTGAAATATTTTCTTTTAAAAAACAAATTTTTATTGAAAACTGGACATGCTTCTGAAAGAAAGTTAGAAACAGAATCATTTTCAGTCACATCTTTCTCAATGTATATGTTTCAAAATGAAGTATTATTAATATTGTTGGATGGCTATTAATAATTTTGTTAAAATGATAATTTAATTATTTTAATTAGAAATAATGTCATAATCATTAGATATTGCATAATTATAGTATCCAATTGATAAGATATTAAATTTTGCTATTAATTTTTTTTGCCCCCAGTGTATGTGGTGCTACTGTAGAAATTTAAACAATATATGGCCAAAAAACTCGAGAAGTTAAATGTACGTGGACATTAGTAATAACCGAGTCGTTGTCGTGCAGTGTACTTTTTTCTTATCTAATTTTTTGTTCAACTTAAAATTTTCTTTTCTATAGAATATACAGTATTCCATGTAGTCTTACAATCTACACAAATTATTCTCATTGGAGTATCTCGAAAATCTGGTTAACGTGAGATTTAACCAGATTCAATTTCTAATTCTGGAAAATTACACAGTTAATATACATACTGCGTAGTTAACAAGAAATAGTTGGATGACATATTACATTTCACAAAATCGTGCTGTATTCACGGAGTTGGTGTCTTTTTATATATAATTGTTTAAATGACAAGATTTAAAAATCGGTCAACGTCCATGAAATCTATGGCATTGGGAGAATATTATTCAATACATAAAGTCATTTATGGCCATAGAAATGACGTATGTTTTTTTTAAATCTTGTCGCATAAACAATTATAAATAAAAAGACACCAACTCCATGAATACAGCACTGATATTTCACCTTAAACTTGTAAAAGAAGTTTCGACGAAATATCTGAAAATAATACCAATTAAATCCGTAATTGCTTTATCAACGTTTTGAAACTACATTGTTAAACAAATTCATACATATTACAACATAAACAACTAATTAATTAAATATAATTACCAGTATTTATTAATATAAACTAAATACAACAATTGAAGCAATGAACTACCGTTTAATTAAATCATCTAGATATTTTACCTCGACATTATTTATTTATTAATCATTATAAAAACGTTTAAAAACTGATTTGGCGTCATACTGAAAATTTAAACTTGCATTATGAGCCACGAGTCATCTCAAGTCGGAATCTGGCAGTGGACAAATTTACATCAAATTCCATTAAACATGTCGCTGAAAACGTTAACTTCGAATTTCCCTAAAACTATTCCAAAGCTTCAATTGTCACATTTATAATTATTAAACATTAAATAACGATATTCTCGTCCCTGTTACAACCTACTCTTGCAATTTTAGTAATTCATCTGATGAAATTGAATACCAGATTTCACATGGAATCACTGTCAAGTTAAAAAAAGTGAGGTTTAAAGTTTTGGCCATTGTTAATAAATAATTCATAATCGCGCAGCGTCGGCGACGCGAGTAACTGCGTCATAATTGGTCGTAATTCAATTTGTTTGGTCTGCCAAAATGAGCGGAAAAGTAAGTGCTCTCTTATTGTTTTAATTTGCAAAAACCGTGATGTCACTGTTATGCAATCAAAGTGCGCGCGATTCTACATCTAATGATAATTGTTTTTCGGAAGTAATCTCAACCGATCTCGAGAATCCTGCATGATTTATGAATGATGTCTCAGAGAGTCATTCGCGTGCAAGATAAAACGAACTTTATCAAATAATTGTATAAAGGAAAGAAAGAAAAAAAAAGATCATTTTAAAACATTCATATTTAATAGCACTTATTAATATATATATATATATATAAGTTATTATATGTATATATTTAATTTTAAAGCATTTTTTATTGACGTAAAAGATTAATTTCTTTCGTCTACAACATTATTTATAGTAGGCCATCTAAGAGTGAGAGAGAGAAAGAGACAAAAAGAGACGTTGAGATGAAAATAAAGATCGATTTTGTCAGAATGAGTTCGTGTTTAACGTATTGTATTTTTGGAGGATACCAATGTCTGTGTTTCAATGCCTGTGTTATAGTTAATAAGTAAAATGAATAATACAAATTATTCAACAATTTATTTCCACTTTAAAAGCAACGAAAAGTTATAATAATTGTATCATATTATACCGTTTTATCTTATACAATGTATTAACGTAACGTAAATTAATTTAATCGCAGTACACTGAGAGAAAAGTAGTATTAAATATTACAAATAACCTTATTATAAAGTGATTTTTTTAATAGCAATTTAGGGACAATTCCGACATATGCTAAAATGTGATATTTAATATAGCAAAAATTATGAAA
>JABFPN010004339.1:0-15435 GCA_022817305.1 Leptoteleia sp. ZL-2020
ATAAGCCCCCCCCCACCCCAACCCCCCAATCCCCCATCCACCCTCGAGCCCCCTACGTGTTGTATTATCCGTTATTTTCGCTATAATAATTATATAGTGATACGATTTAATATTTAATGATACTACGACGATGATAAGGTATGAAAAGACGTTTGATTATAATAAAAATGAAAAAGGCATACACGAACACGCAGTACAGATACATGCGGCGATATATGCGATACCGCGCAATCGCATACACTCTGACGCAGGTACCGGTAAAATGAGAATACAATAACAAAAGAATGAAATGGAAAAAAAAAATTAATAATAAACTAGTTGCCACGCAGTTTTACAGGAGTAAAGAAACACAACCAAAAAAAAAAAAAGCAAACATGTAACACACAAGAAAAACGCAAGGAATAGCAAGTATAAAATGAAAAAAAAAAATAAAATAAAAAAAAAATAACGACCTACCCGCGGGTCCGCTTCGTTTGAGTCCGACGGGCGGGCACGACACCGTTACGCCGCGATCCCGAGCGCCACCTGCCACCTGCGAGTTCGAGCGGAAGCGGAATCCAGGCAGCGAGAGTGATAGGTGGCGCGCGGCGCAATCGAGGCTCGCGGCGCGTCGCCGGGCCGCCCGTTTCGGCACGAATCTGCCTCGTAGTTGACGTTTTTGTACAGGATACATAAATAAACAATTGTAAAATCTTGAGTTACAGAGCAGCACTATACATACGATACAGATGTATATATTTTTCTGTTACAGAATATGCCTGATCACCGACGATCAAGCGCTATAAGACTGGTTCTCATTTCCCATGACAATGCGTATATACATGTCATATTATTAACATATTGTGATGTACAACTTAAAGATATTTGTATACAATGAAAACACAAATACCAGGGACAACAGATCCATGGTCAATTGAAACGATACAACTGCTCGCTTGCAACGCCGTACGAATCGCACGATACAAATAAACGAAACGAAGCCAAAAAACAAAAAACAAAAAAACAAAAGAAAACAAAAAACAAAATAAAAAAACAATCGAAACAGGGAAGTAACGGGAAAATTTCTGCGCGCCAACGGCGAGGGTCGTTCGCGTGCGCGCACGCGCCCCGACGAAAATCAAAATATTTGCACTTTTTACCGAAAGGCTCGCGGGCGCACGCGCGGCCTTCGTCATCGGCGCGGTCACTCCCACCAACACCACGATCGCGACAAACGCGTGGCCATTGGACGACGACAGTGCGCCCAATCAATTCAGTCACCTTTTCTGCATTCTTCGCACCGGTTAAATTAACATCCTGATTTCGCGTTTCGGCCGTTGACGACGAGTAATGACTATTGTTTCCTTATGTACAATATACACACCGACTGTATATAAAACAGTGGACGAACAATCGGCGAACACGCAAATTCGAGCGCGACCGCGCGCCGTGTGAGTTTGTTGCTGGCGAGTAGTGTGAATGAAGCATAACGCGGGTAGGAGACTCTGAAATACCTGGTTAATTCGACACAAAACGATCGAACACCCCGGGTTCAAGCAATTCTAAGTTCGAAATCCAAAAATGAAATAAAATGAAAAAGCAAATAAAATACCCAAAAAAAAATGAAAAAAAAAATACAAAAAAAAAGTAAAAAATAAAAAATGAACTTAACCGCAGCCGGCGGGTGGGGGGCGCCGGGCCGGTCGGGCGGAGGGCGCTGCAATCGGTGCGCGGATAGGACGCGCGCAAACGATTGCCGCCAGTTCACTCGGAGCGAAAAAGGCCTAAACACAGTAGAGCGTGGTCCGCAGCGTGTTTCGCGCGACCGTTCAGGCGCCCACGGCCCAATGGATGTATACCTTGACATATATATTTCAGTTACAGTGCAAGCGGACATCTGTAGAGCCATATACGTATAGTATGTTGTTGTATCGTAAAAAATAAGACATTAATAATACATAAGTACGTATACGTGCGCAAGCGCGACGGCGGCCGCCCGCGACCCAACCGATCGCTCGCGCCACCGTAGCGCTCGCGCACGCGCACCATTAGTAAAGGTCACGGCTGTATTTCGGAACTCAACGCGGCAGAACGAGTGAATTTATTATTAGAAAAATGAGGAAAATTAAAATAACAAAAATAAAACATACATAACAAGCAACCGTAAACACGCAAAAACGTTTAAGAAAAAAAAAAAAAAAAAAAAAAAAAAGAAAAAAAGTAATCGATACGTATGCGACACAATGACAACTCAAAAGAAACAAGTATGTGTAAGTGTGTTTGTGTCTGAACGACTGCGCCCGAATTGCGATTAATTTCGGCGGCGTGGTCATTGTCGTCGCGGTCGACGTCTTTTCACTCTTTCCCTTTGCTCAAAGGACTAATTAAACAAATTGTGGTTAAAAAGAGATGGAAGGAATAAAGAAAATTAAATAAAAAAACAAAAAAAAGAGAAAAAAAATATGTGTGTTGGTCAAATTTAAGCGCGCGAGACTCAACGGACAAATTTTTAATAGGCAAATTGTATTACGTTTATAAACTTGTTGGCGAAACGAGAAACGACGCGTACGAAAAAATGTTTTTAGCGGAATTTGTAAATGGACGAGGGAGGGGGGGGGCGGGGGGGGGAGGATCGCCGTGCAATGACCACAGCCGTCTCGGTCTCGATGTACCAGCGTTACAAAGATAATGTGAAAATTAAAATTGCGTCGGTCGTATGAAGAAAAAAGAAAAAAAATTGTGGACATCGAACGCCGTAAGAAAATGAAATTTTGTTCTCGTCTGTTTCTAGTGCCCTTTGAATCAAGAAATTGTTACATCGATTTTTCGGATATACTTGAGTAGAGCGAAAATAAATGATAAAAGTGAAGAAAGAAAGAAGAGAAGAAAACGGTAACATGAAAATGAGCGAAAAAAAAAAAGAACGGAAAAAGAAAACGAGCGCACGAACGTGAGTGAGCGAGTGCGAGTGAGCGCGTGCGAGCGAGCGACTGAGTGGCGAGAGCGAGAGCGACTGTCGAGCGAGAATGAGGCACTGTTTGTAAGCTTCAAAATCATTGAATAATACGTATTTGTATATATCCGGCGCCCTGCTTATAATTTACGTCGATATAAGCACGCTTTATTTGACTCGCAAAAAGTAACTCTTCGAGTTTTTATATATTTTTGGCAACGATATCTCGATACTATTTAAGGTTTTAGTGCAAACAAATGGAATATGAAAAAAAAGGCTGCAAAAAGGTCAGAAGACGAGGTGGAGTCAACGCAACATGTTTTTAGAGATTTTCGACGGGTCGAAAGATTATTGAAGGGGGGGAAAAAAAAGAAACGTGGTGAAAATACTATTTAAATATTCGTATTAAAGTAAAGAAAAAAAAAAGAAAAAAAAACAAAAAGCGTAGGGCCTCGGAATACTGCCGACTAGCGACAGAAGAGTAATTACAAAAAAAAATAATTTAAAAAAATATTAAGGTGTTGTATTAAGAGAGAAAGAGTGAAGAGAACGCAAAAAAAAAATAATAGAAGAAAAAGATGAGTCGAAACTACTAAAATATTTATATTATATGGCTACAAGTACAAATTACTTCGATTACTGAGCGTAGGTGTATTGATGTGTGAACAAAATTTGGTTAGCCGGTGACCGTTTTTGAAACCATCATACTGCGTATCAAAGTATGTAAAATTTATGAAATAAACGCTAGCGTATTATGATATAATATAATCTAATAATGTAATATTATAATGACGAGTCTAAATGGTGAAGTTCATTTGAGAGGAGCTGCAGTGCGCGTGAGATTGCAGAAGGAGGTACATAAATTGAAGAAGTAAAGGAAATGAAAACAAAAGATAAGGAAACAAAGATGAAGAAAAAAGGAAGAAAGAGAGAGAGAGAGAGATTATTGTGCATACGAACTATATAAGTTTGTTTTTCCTTATCTTCATTTGACCGATTGTTTCAATCTTGTCACCATACGAAACGTCATTATTTTTTCAAAATTATTGTGATTATAAGATTACTATCATTATGACTAGCATCATAATTATAATAATTAGTATTGTCAATATTACTATTATTTCAATATCAAATACTAATCGTTACATAAATATTGTACATGCTGACGGTGAAAAGTTTATGGTTTATACACATTTTCTAGGCATGTATATACTCCCGCACACACACACGCGCACACACACACTGACACATACACACATAATATATATTTATATATAATATATATATATTTATTGTGTCTGTGAGGGAGATATACGTATACGTGTCTGTGTGTATATTTAAAAAAAATGATGAAAAAAAAGAAAAGAAAAATGATAACTGGTGAGTTTTTCAGGGAGGGAAAGAAAGTTACGAAAAAAAAAAATATATAAATGAGGGAGCTACTAGGAAAAAGAGAATTCACCGACGAAATTCAATTGCACGGGAATCCAAACATGACGGCTTACGGCTTTGTAGAAATTCAATTCTAGCACGAAAAGTCTCGTTTCTTTGCGGTTTGGACAATTCTATGCGATTTTACGAAATAAATGAAAATAAAATGGAAATAATGACAAAGTTAATGAATTGCAAGGAAGCACGAACTCGAGAAGAACTAAAAAAAAATGGAAGGAATAAAAAGAAAAGAAAAAGAAAAAAAAACGAAGTTGAAGAAATGACGAAAGACAAAGCGTTATTAACCTAGCCTGCTCGAACCGCGATCGGCGCACCCTCGGCGTTTCGCAAAATTCTATTTTTGTAAGCATATTTCTATAAAAAAAAAAGTATACTAACGATACAGCAAAATTTATTATTCCTAGTGTGGTGGAAAACGAAAATTGAACGTTTAGATTTCGTTAGTATAGTGTAAAAAATTAACGACGTCTAGGTCCTATTCGTGTATTTAAAGGAGAAAACTTATAAAAAAAAAAATTATATGTCGACGGCGCGGTAGGTTGTAAAATTGTACATAAATTGTGAGAGGAGACGCGGAAGGTGCTCCGGTACGGTCGCCGAGCGCGACTCGAATAAATACAAAAGTTTAATAAATAATTAAGGTGATAACGCGGAAATTTTTAAATGATAAAAAAAAGGTGAAAAAAAAAGAGAAAAAAAAATTTGTCGGAAGGCCGTCGTCGGACCCGCAACTACGTCACAACGCAAATTAGTATATATAAGCCGTCTCATTATGCACGATTGTACTGAATCTTTCGTTTTGCCGAGTGATATTCTTTCATTAACATCGGTATCGCGGCAATAATCGAGAGATGAAAGACTTTTGTCGACTTTGTTGGTTGAATTACGTTGTACTGTTTTCATTTGTCGGATTTCCCTTCGTTCGTCGTACTACGTTCGTGTTTTGTATTTGCGTTGACGAGCGGCGCGTTTTCCTGATCTCGCGCGAAACAGAAAAAAAAAAGAAAAAAAAAGAAAAAAAAATTACCAACACCTGCCCGCAAGATCAGTAGCGTTTGATCTACATTTATAATTCGTCGTTTTACAGTCATTATTCTATTCACATTTGTACATGTTTGTGTGCCAGTGTGTAACAACTGGCCGTCACCGGGCCTTGTTCATACTCACGCACGAAAAGCCACTCTATAAAAAGATACACACGAAATGCTACACCGAAATATTGCAAAGAAGAGTGCAAGAACGTGAGGAAATCGATGTGTGATAGAGATGAGAAGCAACAATATCATACACAAGCAAAATACACTCACAAGTACACATCATTCGATTTACAGTCACACGCATTGCGAAACACAATATTATATATATATACGACTCCATAGATGATGGCGCGGCACACTCACATAGTGTCTCTCGAATTGTTCAACAAACTTTTCAGTCGAGTTTGCTTCACGAAACCTTCTGTTTTCCAATGTATGACGTGTTGTTGTCGATATATAAAATAAACTTAATAAAAAAAATAATCAATGGGCGTTCCTTTTTCTTGGAGACTCCTTGTCCCCGGTCGCGTCGTTTGGTTTGCTCGGGACAACCGGAGGGGCTGATAATTTATTGGAATTTCTACTGATAATTACTCATGTCCGATGTCTTGTTTTTGTTGAGTCAGAAATTTATATGCTTCAAGTATTTTATGTCACAATTTTTGTGGTGTTTTTTCAATTAAGTTTATTCGGGTATTGGAAATATTTAGACTCACGTTTGCTACTGAGTATATTTAAATCCTAAAATTAAACCTAATTTTCTTTTTTTTTTCTTTAAATATTTTTCATTGATATAAATAATCAGTTAATTTGAAGGACTCTTTATAGTATTGAAATTTCGACTATTACTCTTTTAAAATTAATATTAAATATCAAAATATCAAATTTAACTTGTTTAAAGCAGCGAACTTAAGTTTTTAATATGGACTCACCGTTAGGAAGCAAAAACCATTAAGTCCTCAATTCCTATACTCTTAAAATTTCTTTTTCGATTCATGGTAAGTAGATGTCTATGTAATTCAAATAGATTTTACTTGAAGTTGAACTTAATTTCTTCTCTTGAAAAAAGTTCACAATTGATTTAAATATTTTCTTGAATATTTGAGGATGTACATAATTAATGAAAAACTTGTTTTTTTTTCAAAATGTTGATAATAAATTAGTTATTCAACAATAGTAACAATTAATTACCAACTACTAAATAACACTAAAGTAAGTTATTGAAGCATATAATATTTAATGGCAATATTGAAATTGACAAAATTGCTGATAAAGGTACTAATATATATTACCAGAAACAAGCAATATTATTTAATACAATATAATTTTTTAATAATATTTAATGTTTCAAAAATTAATGTAACTCCTATTAATTCTCAATATATTTATTATAAAAAAAGTACCACTTTATTTCCAAAGATAATATATTTAACAATATACTAAAACTCGCAACTTTTAATTTCATATATAATATTTGCAATAATTTTGAATTTAATATTTTAACATTTTACGTCTAAAAACTATTCAAAGAAGTAATTTTTTCACACCTTCGTAGGCTAAGATCCTGATCAGAAAAATTAACTATAAGTAAAAAAATTGTAAAAAATTGAATAAAATTCAAATTTACTAGAAATACTATACTACATTTTCCGTACATAAATAATGAAAATAAATAATAAGAATTGAAAAATATATTCACTTTCATTTAAATAAATATATAATATACTGATAAAGGATAATCTGAGTATCAAAACAACTTTTGTTTCCTAATAACTCATTAAATATGTAGTCTTTAAAAATAACGGCTGTACGAAATATTGCGTTTGGAGAAAATAGTGCGGAAAATGCGATTTGAGTATGGGCTGTCTTGCTTTAGCAACCCCTCTTGAGTATCCGAAGTTTAACCCTTCATCGGTAGCATGTCATTTTTTTCCACACCATTGGTCACAAGTTGGGGATGCATTGCTCATTACTTAAAGTATTTATTTTTACAAATTTCAATTAATACGCACTTCATATCCATTGAATAATTCGTAAGGAAATCCAATTAATATGTAGGTTAATATAAAATATATTCATATTATTATTATTAAAAATATTTCTAATGTGCAGCAATTCATGTTCAATTTCATTGCTATCAAATATTATATCATCTGTATTCAATTAATAATAAAAGTCAAAAGAAATTTTTCCTTATTTTTAACACACATTATGTATTATAGAAGAATTAAATCCAAATTAAAAAATTAAATTAACTTCAAATTCAAAAGCTATTAATTAAAAATCATTTGAAGATTATTTAAATAAACTTTGTATACTGTTTCAGTGTAATCATATCGGAATGCGTATATATAATCAGAACTGCAAAAGTAATTGAATCTGCCAGTTCATATCTTTAGATAATACTTGGTCTGTTTTGACTCTGTTTTTATTTGTCAGAATAAACAAGTAAAACTAAGTTATCTCAAATGTCGTAAAATATATTTCAAAATATTCCAGATATAATCTTCTTATTTCTGGAATATTAGGAAAATATTCATCTAGGATATACTAAGAATATACTAAAAGTATTTCTGGAATTGGAATTAAGATTGCTTCTTTGGTATATGCAGAATATTTGCAGAATGTACCAAAAATATTCTTTACTGCGTTATAATACCTTGTTAATGTAATATAATTGAAATACTAATCATTAAACAATGATTATTATTATTAAAAAATAACTAATAATAATCTTTAATTAAAATAATTTCAATATACGTTAAATGTGTCATTTTTTAATTTATTAAGATATCAAAATCGTTATAATATATCCCTATTTGTTTTAGGGCGCTAGTTGTAACTTCGATTTTTAACATTTTCATTTTATTATTAAGAATCAATTTATATTCCCGTATAAATATGTGTAAGAATTTTGTGGAATTTTTGTGAAACATTATGCAATTTAAGTACTGTAATGATTATAACAACGGAGAATAAGTTATCGACTCATGATACTCTACTCTTTAAATACGGTATCTACTATACCACTATTGGTTATAAGCATATGATCATCAGTTGGAATAGAAAATTATGATAAAAGTTACTAATGAATTCATTGCTATATCGTCATTAATAAATGATAGTGGAAATATAAAATAAATGTCACGAATTAAAAAATTACTAACTGCAATCAATTTTATATAAACGAACTGCTAAATTTCCCCAACAGATGGCAGCCGCAACATGTTAAAAGCACTGAAATATACTCTATGATTCAAATTGTGGTCATCTCATATGCAGCCTATGATTAGATTTAACATTGACTTAACTAAATAAATAAAATTTTACCTAAAAATTACATCTTATTTCAAATAATTCACCAGAACATATATGCCACCTATATAACATTTTTTCATGGGTCGAACTGACTGTACAACAAGGATACCCTCTCCTCCATTTCGGTCTCTTTGTCTGACTGTTATTTAGTATAATTTATTTTATAAAATCTTAAACTAGTAATAAACTAATATTACTTGACATTAAACTTATTATTAATCATACGTATTTAGATACGAATGATAAAAATAAATAAAATAAAATAATCTGCACTACAAACAAAATTTTTTCATAAAACTTGAAGAAGTATAAATCGTTATAATAATATAATAGAAATATCTTTTGTTTTAAAGAAAAGCTTGTTACTCGAGTAAATATAAATTCTTTAATAGTAAAATTAACACGAATAAATTAATTTATTTACATTGTATTATGTTTAAAATATTTCGAAAAAATTCAGCTTTCGTATTAAAAGCGAATCAACTTATAACGTGACATGTGACAATGACCTACAGACAAGTTGCTGAAGCGACGCCGGTTTTACAGGTATTGCCTGATCAGGACAACTTGAGTGCAAGATCGATTTGCTCAAAATAACCAAACTTCGTAAAACGTGTTATGTATGTCAAATTATAGACGCACCTTGTGAACGTGCTGAATTTTGAAAATCGACGTTGATTTTAAACACAGCACAGGATGCAAGTCAAATTGTAACTATGCTCTGAAAAGACTCGTGATACAAAAAAATTACAATTTATAATTATTTAAACTCTGCTAAAATTAGGACTTTCCAAAGACTCGGAGATTGAAATATTGTGTTTAATTATAAATATATCCTGACGTTAATCGAAGCAAACAAATTTTAACTATTTATTAAATAACAAAACAAATGAAATTTCATTATTTAAATCAAGTTTTGCGATAGCAAAGGCATTGTATGGCGCACACCAATGTTGTAATGCCACGCCTGTGTTGTATCGGCCAAGCAATGATATTGACCGGTACAATGGCGGCTTGGTACCACAACATTGGCATGATGTTATGATACAACTTTAACTTGGTCGGTTAATGGTGACATAAACAATGTTCTGATGACAATTTCAATTACAAACAACTCTTACTTAAACAAAACAAAAACTATTATAAAACAACAAAGATTAGAAATCATTTTAATTTATAAATTCCACCGTTTCTAATGAAGTTTTTGCAACTAACTTGGAATTTTGAAATTAAGAAGAAACAAGAATTTATATGATTAAAATTGAAATATCTATTTTCCATATTAATATTTACAGCATTCATTTTCTTGCTGCATCCTACTAACTTAGAAACAGTCTACTGTTCCTTACCAATTGTTTGAATACAAATTTTTACTTTAACATACTTGCAAACGTAAAATGTACTCGGTAAGGCACAAAACTGGATCGATTGTTTTGAAACCCTGTTATCTGTAACAGTGATATTTTTTAAATTAAGCTGTTGGTTCCAACGAATATGACGTTTGTCATTCGACCGTTTTATAAACGATAATTTCTACATTCCTGTTTGCTTAAGCTGATTAAATCGTTTCCCGTCAGTTTCTCCAATGAAATAATTTTTTTTTTTTGTTTTGTTAGTACAGCTTCACAGAACGGTTTCTGTGCATTGAAATAGTTAACAGCTGAAACAGTACTTGCGCCAGTTCCGAGCAGATTTTAAATTATAATAACCCAAGAAAGTAAAGATTTGAAAGAAACAAAAGCGACCAGTACAAGAAACGAAACGCCGAGTTCTATAAGACTTATTGAAATCAGAAAATTACATTTAAATATGTGCATGGCGGATGCACAACAGTTTGGGGAATCATTAAAGAGAACCGGTTTCCTGAGGCATTCGTCAGACGTAGAGTCGCTTTGACTTTCTGAAGTTGGATACGAGTGAAGAAGAACTAATATTCTAAATATGTATTTAAACATAAGGAGGAGTGGGGGGAGAGAGACTTGGATACCTATCAAGTAGGTGAATTACTGAAGTGGAAGTGACATACAGAAATTTCAACAAGTTATTAATCAAATTTTATTTCATGCAAAACGATTAAATGATACTTAATTACGTGTATATCTTCATTTCCCGTCTATTTTATTAATCTCATTCTTGTTATTATTATAACTATTATCGCGAGTGAGTTATTGATTCATTATTAATACTATTATTGGTTTTATTACTATCATTATATTAGGTGAACTACTGTTGACCTACCACGCAATCTTCAAGTCCCAGCAGCTTCCTGTTCTGACTTAGACGATAATAGATAATAATATCAAGAAAATATATAATATATTTGAATATTATTTTCTTATATTTCAAACTTTATTATTAATAATAATATTATGTTATAGTGGCTTCAGCGATTTAAATTTCGTACATTATTGAACTATCACTTAAAACTTGCGCGACTTGAACAGATATTGTTTATCATAAATAGATTCCTTTTAGTTAAATAAAATGCATATTTATAAGACTAATGAGAATTAAGTTAAGCCTTTTAAGTCAGTTAGTTCCGTTTAAGAATATCTGCACTTTGCATGCCTTGCAGTAAACAGAGAAGCCGGTTTAAGGTATTCAATATTTTATTTAAATGTAAAAGCAAAATAATATTTTTTTTTCACAAGTTTAGCAATAAGAAGATAGTTATTTGCCATTAATGGCCTGAACTAATATTAGGATGACAACTACCACTAGAAATAATACTTATTCTTACAAAATAAAAATAATATCTAATAAAACTAAATCTAATTCTTGTGTGGGATTCGAACGAAGGACACAAATGTGACAAGTTTTTATTTAAAAAAAGTAATTAACAATGTTGATCCCGTCAAGAGTCGTACTCACGATTCACGAGGTTTAAGTCAAGTGGCTCGCCACTCGATCAACCGCGACATCTGTTCGACGGAAACCGCAGTTTTCAACCATTTTAAATAGCGGTCTGAGTGTCAACTTCGTTAAAGGCAACTTCGTTACAAGATACGCCACATCAACATTGTGCACACAAGAATGTATTCTGGAGCCAAGAATGTTGATGCCCTCGCACCTTTTTCATCTGAACGTGCACTTTCTCGCTCTGCAACGTGCCCTCCTTCTCCTCGCACGTCTTATTCTTTCTATCCACAGTAGCAGCCTCAAACTTTTTATGATCTCGTACTCAAGATGGGACACGCGCACACTCTCAAAGGGCTTAATTTCTTAAATGTAGCTGCACGCGGGGTCACCAGTTACCAGTTATACATTTCTTTTAGATTCCTTCGGTTAAAAGCGATTGACATTTTTACATTTATACAGTACGAAGGAATATAGGCATTCTGTTATTTTTCTTATTTTCAAGGAAACTTCAATATTGCAAAATAGACTAAGATACTTGTGTTCTTCTGTTATCTTCCAAAGAAAGATAAACATAAACAGTTTTCTGAACTGTTTAATTTGTCTATTAATTTATGTATATTATTATCATAATAAAGACGATTCAATTAATTGTTAATTATTATTACCACCAATGAAATCATAAGATTTATTTAAATATTTAAAAACTTAATTGAACATAAATTTATGAAAGTTTAAAAAGCATTTATTCAAAATCAATTAGATTAATGATTCCACGGCTAATGAAGAGCGAAGTTAATTTAATTTCAATGGAATATCTGTTTCAAAATAAATCAATACAAGCAATAAATCCTTCAATTTAGATAACATTATACAGATCATAAGTTTGCTCAGGAGTAATCCCACTTAAATTCTTATTCATATAATGTAATCAACAAAAAGTCAAGATAATGTTAAATCCACAAAAATATATTATTTCGCAATTAAATAGTACGGTCAGTCTTGTCACGGAGTTCGTTAATAATAATTGAAGGTTAATGAAATAAGTGTCTAGGTTTATTTTGCAATTTTACTTGAACTTTTCTTGAAATTGTGGTCATCACATAGAGTAACTCGAGGGTGGTAAGGAACCGGATTCGCATCGTACTGCAGGTCGGGACACTGGGGGAAGTGGCAAGTCAACTTCTCTGTCTGCAACTATAATCGCAAATAATTACGTAACGCCAACCGAACTGGCGAAAGGGGAAACAGACCATCTTCGGAGGTATTAGGCGGGTCAAGTTTTCACACTAAAAAAATTACCAAATTTCGTACTGAATTTCTACTTTACAGTGGGTTTGTTTATCTAATATTGTTGTACATCAAAGTAACGTATAGCAATATTTTGCCAAAAATAGCATGTAAAATTCCAATAGTAATAGCTGGCAATTTTACAGCTATTAATACTGGAATTTTTTTGTATTTTTTATTTATTTATTTCAATTTAGAGACTAGAAATATAGCAGATTTGTGCTTTTCTTTCTGATTATTACAACCAAAAATTGTTCAGCACACGGAATATGAAATTTTATTATATAGTATTTAAGCATGGGGTTTATTGGGATGGTTGACAAATATTCAAATTTTTATCTTTGTATTGCATGAATACGATAATGTGCGACAAGGCAAGGAATACGATATAAATTTGCAAGAAATAAGAACGAGTCTACTATAATCTAAGCATATCGCGCTCAGTGCTACATTCAAAACTCTGTGTCTTTTATATTAATACAAATGGGAATAATAGCTTAGCGTTTGAAAGACATACCCTTTTATGAGTATACATCTAAAAAATCTAAAAAAAGAAATAATTTCTTCACATATGTAAAACCAGCCTGGTTCTTTAAATTATTATAATTTAAATAAAGCAAATTTTGTTTCTTTTTTTAAATAAATTTTAGCAATTTTAAAGAAAAAATTTTAATTAAAAGTATGCCTGATTATATACTATCCATACGTACTTTTTATAACAAAATAAATTAAAAACAATATTATATCATTCACTATTCTTTGAACTTTAATCCCTGCCGTAACATATCATTTCAAAGTCACGAGTGTGATCGATACCGGTAGATCCGAAATCCCGTACAAACATTTTGACACCTCAATATCTACAACAGCGAAACTTTTTCCGGCCGTTTTGTCATCCTCCGGGCGAGGAACATTTGTCACGCGCGGACCACTCGATGAGCGATGGTCAACACGCTCCCGTTTGTTCGAGCCGATTAAGTCGTGAAGATTCGGGAACAAAATTATTTTTTATCCCAGTGAGAGTAGTCCGTCGAAAAAAGCAATCTCCCCGGTGTTAGAATAGTTAATGGCCGTTATTGAAGGTGCCGCAGTCTTCCCCGGGACCAAAATTATAATCCGAATAATGCGGACGCAAAACAAAGGCGACGAGCTTAAAATGAAACGAACCCCCGTGTTCCGTATGAGTTATTGAATTCAAAAAATCGCATTTAAATACGCGCATGGCGGATGCAGAACCGTCTGTCATTAAAGAGAAACCGGTTTTTCTCGAGGTACTCTTCAGACCTATGGTTGCTTTGACTTTCGGAAGATGAACGCCAAGTGAAGTGGATAGATCCAATATCCTGTATCTGTATTTATTTACCGAATGTAATTACTCGGCGAATATATGCATTATTGCTTTGGAAGTTGCAATTGAACCAGCCGCAATTCGTTTTTCATCGATCAAGACGCCTACTTGCCCCGCGAACCAGCGGAAGGACGATTAAAAGGGTACCAAGGTAAAGACAGATTTTCGATTGTTCCCGGCGCGTTTCCCTTCTTTCTTAAAGCAACAAAAAAATAACTCGCTATCTTCGCAGATTTATATTTCTTATTTACCGCTGCCATTCCTTTCTTTGATGATCTTTACCTGCGGAATTTCACGCCCCGAATGCTGCAGACTTGGAATGGTACTTCCAAACAATTTCTGCTTGTTCACTTGACAGTCAATCTTGCAATTACGATACAATGGATTGTCCCGGATTGTAAAGACAAAGCTTTTAATAATTGTTACAACGAAATCAGATTGTTTTTCAATTTATAGGAAAAATGGAATTGTTATTATATCAATTTAAAGATATTTTGGAAAAATAAAGGTTTTCGCTATATACGAGTATAATAGTAAAATTTGAAAACCATGTAGTACCTTTTAATACAAAAATACTAAAACTTACTTTTATGATTAGCATTTTTACTATTATTAACAGCAAAATACTTAATTTTTCCGAGATATCCCTAAGTTATTAAATATAATTAAAGATTTGTATGGAAATATCTGAAAAATTTATTAAAAATAAATAAACATACATATTAGAAACTAATATAACATTTATTAAAATCAAATAAATATTTATTAGCTGATGTTTATTTGCTTCAAAGTATATTTATTTAAAAATAATAAATTTTTCTCCCAGGTGTAATCATCTCAAACGCGCACCCTTTAAAGTAATAAGGTGGTATCCAGTATTACACGTCATTTAGGTGCTTATTGATAGATACCTTCAAGGCCTTCATCAAATTACCAAATAACAATATTAAAGTAACCCAATCATAGTCCAATTTGGGACGAACGAAAAATTTCTACCGAGTCGTTAAAGTGAAATATCGCTCCGAATGATAACAACGAACTTCAAACAGTTTGTAATCTACAATATATATATATGTATATATATATATATAAATTTGCCAAATGGTGGTTTTGGAGACACGCCCTATTTGGGAGACTAGGTACGTGTTGGATTTTCAAATTTTGGAAATAAATTTTCAAATTATGGAGGGAAATTTAAAATT
>JABFPN010004340.1:0-15421 GCA_022817305.1 Leptoteleia sp. ZL-2020
TCGGGAGTTCAAATCAAGGTGGGATTAAAGTAAATTTTTTTTTTATATAGAAATGCTTTGTTAGCCACTATGGCTCGACTGT
This sequence comes from Leptoteleia sp. ZL-2020, assembly GCA_022817305.1. NCBI lineage: Eukaryota > Metazoa > Arthropoda > Insecta > Hymenoptera > Scelionidae > Leptoteleia > Leptoteleia sp. ZL-2020. Next base: position 83 of record JABFPN010004340.1, read on the forward strand.
GGCTCCTGGCCGCGTCCCACAGTCGATCCATTGCGGCAACATGTGTGGCTTATTGTGGCCAAGACTGTGGGCTCCCGCATGCCACAGTCTTAGCCACAGTGCTGCCATAGACTCTGCCACAATGTTTTTTCCACGCGGGTACTAGTAAAAATGAAACTTATATGGACATATATGTTTTTTCTTAATCCATATATGGCCATATATGGATATACATGGTCGACATATGGCAATAATTGATAAAATATTTTAGCCATATATGCTTTTAATAATTTCCTTATATGGAAATCAATTAAATTATTACCATATGATTTAATTTTTACTATATTTTTGATAAAATATTTGTCTAAAAATCCGAAACTTGGCAGTAACTATCATATAGTTATACAATCACTGATATAAACAAGACAGGGATTGTAAGTTATGTGAAACCAAAAATATATGATTAGCGGTTGCAAACGATGGTTACTGAACGTAGCACATTTATCGTAATTATAAGCACGCGCAAGGGGGTGATAACAACTACGAAGTAAATACAAGACTGTTGAATATACGAAGTAATAGGAGTAAGGGCTAATTTACAAGGTAACGTGACGTAGAGTGTAACTGTAATAACCATAACTACCACTTATATTCATTGTGGCAGAGTGCTACAGGTTATAATGGACATGAAGATACTGTTACAATTTTTTTTTATATATAATTTAATCTGCTTTCTTACATCTTTAATCCATTATTCAAAGCAATACGTATTGTTTAATAAGTTGGATTAAATAAATTTATAGTTGGATGAATCAAAAACTATAGTTGCGAGAACTTATTGAATTGCAACTTACTGTTTCAGTTGGTTTTTTTGGACAAATCATAATGTAATTTAGTTGGAATAACTATTGGACTAAATTATTTAATTGATGTGGAAACAAAAAAAAAATTATTGCGTTCAAGATTGTGAACTCAATTAATCAATATAATATTTATTTAATGGCTCGATATATATGAGAAAAAGTTATACATTTTCATGCTTCGGGTTAACATTCAGATCAATGATGTCCTTAACTTGTGTCAAATTGAGTAAATTTAGAATATAAATAAAATTATTTGTTTGCAAATAACTATACGCGATGAAATTTTCGAAAACAAAATTGAATTTCTTCGCGTTATAAACTATTTCTGCGTGTTCGACAAAAGTATATAATCGATCATGAAAGCAATATTTTAAATTCAAATAGCGACATGTCCGACATAAGATACGTATTGTGAACTCGAGTAGCTATGGACGGTGAAGTGTTAACTTGCGGTAAATTTAAATTGGAGTCGGATGGTGTAAACGATACATCTAAAAAAACTGCAGCTAAAAGTATGATGTGCTGGTAACAGAATATCCAATATAATAAAAGCATGATAAATATTGTTTCACAAAAATGCACGCTTTTTCGACGTGGTATTAATTGTTATTTTCAAATAAATAATTTGACGAAACCAGTATGAAAGTGAAAATTGAAAATTCTTTGCCTAATAAGTGTTTTTACTTATACAACTAGTAAAAATGAAATATATATGGTCCATATATGTTTTAATAATATCATATAAGGAAATAAATAAATAAATAAATATAGGGATTAAGGAAAAACATATATGTTCAATCCATATAAGTTTATCATATATGGTCGATATATAAGATAAATCATAAAATTTTACAAAGTATTGTTACAAATGTGATAATAGACTTCTATAAAATATTTTCTATTATCGAAATACAAAAATCCCAAAAATTAAATTCCTTACATATATTTGTTCGTTCAAAAATTGCCTGACAGTACTGCACGAGTGAGACAAACATACACATTTCAATAAATCAATAGAACATGCAAAATACTGCCACACAATTTTAGAGCATGGCCTATATGTGATGAATTTTTGTCTTGCGGAGCCAAGCATGCTTTGAGATAATAACTTTTCGGGATTATTAATGGGTTTGGATTTTTAAGTAGAAGCTGTTTTATTGTATATTACTCTGTTATTAATTAAATGCAATGAATTACTATATCGCATAGTAAACATTATTTTCTTATCTCAGAATGAGGAATGCCATATTTATTACCATTGTTGAATTATTATATTCCTATGAATTCAATACAAATTGCTAAACAATATATTAATTTGCAAGCGCTGCGTTTCGTGAAGAATTCAAGCGGGCTGTTTGTAAAATTATATAAACATTCTGTGAATTGTTATTGTGAAACGTTACATTTAGTGATATACAAATTTTGACTTTATGATATTTTAATAACAAACATTTCTAGTTTTAAATTTAAATAAAAAATGTAATAATTACATTCGCGTTGTGTTACCGGTGCCCTACGTTAATTAACTACATACTGCAATTGTTACATAAAAGTTTCTCATTAGAATCACTATTTTATAGTAGAAGCATACAATGAATGATTTATTATCTAATGTTGATATTGAGTTATGTGTATATAACGATTGAAGCGTTTAGGTACGTTTATGTTTACGTTTTAATGTATGTTTATTATTTGTACGTTTGTCTGTGTGACGCCAAGATTCACTTGATGTATTTTCATTGTCATTGTTTGTTGTTTTCTTTCTCCGTCTTTATTTACATTTAATAATAAACGTAGAAAGATATTGTTTTGTAATAAATGAAACTTTAAGGCATTGTTGTGTAAAAGTCACGTATAATAAAACAATATTCAAATTGAGAATTAATTTTGGTTTAATTATAAAAATTTATAACATTCAAAATATGTTTCATTTTTACTAAAGTAATAACATATGTAACATATATTACATAACATATGTAATAATATATATAACATATATAAATTAACTGATTGTTTATTTTATAATCTCTTTTACAATATATAATAAATATGACAATTGAACAAACTTTTTTCACACTTTTAATTACAATATTGTAAATTTTGACCTAACTTTATTTTCGGTTTAACAACTTTTTACACTGAATAATGCTACTTTACATTAAACATACAAATTGTTACACCGAAAAGTCTTAAGACAATCTTTCATTTCGTCTGCTCTTAAAACCCAACGATATCCGAATTTCAAATAAATCGAACGAAAGCATTAATGGCTCGAATAAAATAATGAACGTGACGTCACGATTCGTTAGACTCCCACGTGTTCGCGTCACGTTTCGTCACGTAATATTGAACTTTCTACCATCCTAATCAAGCGTGATGTTATTGGATATAAGGATCATCCCGTATATTTTTTTTAAATACAAAAAACTGTTTCAAATAAATCTTCTCTAAAAAAGGTTCCAGATAAAATTGCGCGGAAACTTTTTTTTTTAACACATTAGATTTCTACAGGACAAATAAATAAAACTTAAGTGAGTTGATATCAAAAAGAAAATGGTATTAAATGTAAGAAAATATGTTTTAAGTATAAAAAGAATATAAAAAAGAGAATTATAGATTTACGACTGCAACTGTAATACAATTGGAAATAAATAAATTTTTGACTGAAATAACAAATATGAGTCCAGGAGTATTATTAAATAAAAATATATTTCTTCCAACACCGCGCAGCATTGAAAGAAGTTAATAGCGTGTTCATCGAATCAAAAATCACCATCTTATCCGCCAGATACTGACTACAAAATGACATAAAATGGAAACACGCCTTCGGCATCTTACGGTAAGCCTTCACGTATTTTGTCATTCAGCTTTACGAAGATGAAAGAGATACCGGTGGAATACCAAAGAGTTTACATGCGTCTTGAGCCCCAAGCTGCCACACACTATCTTCGATCGACTGTAAGGAATCTAGTACCCGTTACTTCGCGAGCTCAAATTACATTCTCTTAAATCATTTGGCAACATTTGCTACGTTTGTTTCATTCGTAAATCAAATAAATCAAATAATTCGATGTAAATCGATCTCCAGCCAAAACTATCAGTGCCTTACAAGAACGAATATTTTCACTCATAAATGTTACACGAGTGAAATTTATAAGCTTCCAGATCTTGAAATTTATAAACTCCCAGATTGAACTACCCTGATAGCGAAAGAATATTTTTCGTACATACTGAAAATATACTGAATATACCAAGGGAATATCCCAGTATTTTTGGAATATTCTGGAATATTTCTTGCTATTAGGGTATAGTTTCCTGCAAAAAATTAGTTTTTTTGGACTTACTATTCTTGAGAAAATATTTTATAAAGATAAATGACAACGTTGATCAGTACGTTAGGTAAATCAAAAATTTTACACCAATCGGTTGATATACCTTCACGTTTTCCAATTAACTGAATCTCTGAATATAGGTCTTCTGGCCTTGCCTTTTTTTCAAACTTAATTCGTTCATCTATTTCGCGCCAATTCTTTTTCTTTCTTTTCATTCGTTTCCGCGTTATTACTTTCTTTTTCTTGATGCTACACTCTTGTCTTTCTTTTTCCTTCATTTTTTATTTGCTCAGCGTACTGAAAAATCAGACCACCTGTCTTAGACAGAAATGCATTGCGGTCAACATCATCACCACTCAATTTCTCATTCGTACTATAAAACTGTCTTCTTGAAATTTTAAACCTCTTCATATTTGTTATAAAATCGCGGGAATAGTTCAATTACCATAATCGACGTTGCTATAATTTAATTATACAATAGAAAGATAACTTCGTCAAGTAATTATATGTATATAAAAGTGTGGAGAAAAAAAATCCATTATTTTTTCACTAGATGTGTGGTATATATTTCATAAAGTATCGATCAAATAAATTCACTCTTATGCTCTAAAAAAACCTGTTTTTTTTTAGAGCTTTTTGATTGATCGATTCACTTTTCAGTTATAGGAATTAAAAGATGGGAGTTTATGAAGAGAAAATGTAGTATATTTTACAATTTTTGATAAGTTTTGATAAAGACGAAAATGCAAGTCAGGTGGCTGAAATTGTGAACGATGTTTACGGTCCCGATAGTGTCATAGTTAATGACGCGCAATTGTGGTATCACTGTAAGGAAACCTGTGTTACGAGTTTGGTATAGTAACGAGGACGACCCCAATATTTACTAACTTGGACAATGACTATTGTAAAATAAAAAGAATAACAAAATTGAAGCTCATAGCGGTATCAATAAAGGACCCATAGTAAAAATGCAACATATATGGTCCATATATCGTCCATTTATATAGAAATGACTTTACAAAAAGAATACCTAAGACGTTTATAAAGTATTATTTGCGATTCCTGCAGGAAACATACATTATATACATTACACACATGTGCGTGTGCACTGTGACACTCAACTCTGTTGAGTCTTATTACTCTTGTCACTGAGTTTCAACATGGGATCCGGGGTATGAAAATTACTTTTGAGTGTAAGAGTTATGTATATACTTTGAGAGAAAGTGAATGTATAAAGTTCTATTAATTTCATTTAATATAGTGCGATTAGAGGTATTTCGTTATAAAATCCACACCTTAAAACGGATAAATTTATCCGACCATTAACATCGTACATATTATTATAAATTGGAACAAAAAAAGAACATTGTTAAAACATTTTCGAAATAAAAGTGCAATTTATCCGCGCCGTTAAAAGTGATAATTATTAAATATTGCACTTTCGGAGTACGGTTTGTTGTCGAAATTATATTAAATAGACGTTTCTGCTACGGAGTGTCGTGAACTTTATATAAATTTAATTCGCGCCGACGAAAGTCGATAGCAGTTTTGACGATAAATTCATTTTCTTCCGTGAAAATGTACAAACACGGTTTAAAAGCGAGAGGCTTACAATGGTTTTCAATTAAATACGGTGATAATTATATCCAACTGTGCGCATTGATTATTTATTGAATAAACTAATAACGCTGCTAATAATACGCATACGTGATGGGAAATAAAAGAATTTGAAGGGAGAATTAATTATGTTGAAAAAAAGTTTGTGTAACAAGAAAAGTAAGAGATTGTTTATTTAGGCTGGCAAAAATGCGGAGCCTAATGACCAGGTAACAATTATGAGCTTTTATTGTATGAGAATGGCTCATACAAAAAAATATTGTAAAAAGGGAACTGTGTGTAATTACTGTGCCAGAAGGTCAGGAAAGCAACAAATGTATTAATGTAAATAAAGTAAAAGAATGTACAAACTGTGCGAAACAAACGAAAAAATTTAATTTAAAAGATATTAAAGACAACCACGAGGCTACTGACCGAAATTATCCACATTGTTTAAGAATTTTAAAGGAAAATTGACAATGTTGAGTATCAACCAATTAAAATTGTAAATTAAACATTTACAATTAATTTAATTTTGTAAATGTACAAAGTTATTAAAAAAGCAAAAGTAACTATATCCTTGCAGACATTTCGGACAATGAATTAGGAACTGTTGGCTTTGACTTGATCAGATGTGATACCGAAAACGGTCTTACTGGTGATGTGACCGTTTACGCGCGTCAATCAATTAATTATCGACCATTATACTGTTCAAAGTTAGAAGGAAACTATGTGTTTGTGGGTTTAAATGTTTGCAGTGATATTATTTTATAAGGGTAATTTGCTATTTTTTTTATTATTCTCTAAATTCTTCGAACGCGACGTTATTAAACTTTTTGGAAGAAAAATATGATGTATTATTAAAAAAAAACATATACGTTTCATTTTTACTAGGGAACTTGGAGACAATTTTACTAACTTTGACATTGACGAAAATGAAGAAAGATTAATTCGTATAATCTTAATAATAACGTCAACTTAAACTTTAAGGCTAATAAATTAATTTATTCATTATATATTTAAGTGTATACACGTGTATATATATTTTTCATTAATTATAGTTATCTTTTGAATATTTAAACGCAGGGATGTAATCTCAATGGTTTACTTTTTGTAACAAAATTTACGACGCTATAATCCACATGTGTATTTCACACATATCGTTCTAATATCACGTATATGTATTACGTTATGGTGTTTTACAAAATGGATAACAAATTTTAGCTCGACAGATATTAGTTCTTTTGTAGTAAAATTTATTTTATGATACCAAAATGTAAACATGCATAGCTTAAGATATGAAAATCTTGTATAAGACCTCGTTGATGGAGAAATGACACACTGTTATCTCGCGGAGACAAACGCAGAGCTTTTTCCCGAAAATGATAAGTGAGGTGATGCTGCGGTACTGAGTTTATAATACGAATATAAAAAAAAGAACATAATAGTCATTTAATATAGACATAGGGCAGTTAATGAACTCGTAATTTAATACTTTGTTTTCATTGTATTTTGTGATTGTAGATATATTATTTCGCATAATAATAATTTTTTAACAGACAGATATTCGATTGATTCGTATATTAGTTTTAGTAATTAAATTAAATTGCAATTTTGCAAAAACAAATTTTTAATAAATTAAAAGATTATAGAGTATATACTTATATATGGTTATGCATGTATTACTTATACTTATATAACGATGATATTAAAAATTGTTTCTGAGCTTAATTTGTAAATATTAAGTACACGCTCCTTTCCCTATAAAAAGATTGAAATTTATGTACCAAATTATATATATTTGAAGCATAAGGTAACTATGTTCCTTTACTTTATTTAATTATTTTACCTGAAGACATTATCGATCGTGCTACGGGAGAGTTATCTTAATTCAATATAAGATACATAAAGACCCACTGAAAGCGTGTACTTAAGTTTTTGCACAACTTCTCTTTTTTTTTCTTGCTTCAGAAAAATGAAATAAAAGTAGTAAATGAAAATATAAATAACAAACGCTATCTTATTTTTAAACAGATTTCATTTGATTTTTGTTGCTCATTGACAAGGTTGCTCTTCTACAGAAAAAGGAATAACTGTTTTTTTTTAATAAAATGTTTACACATTTGCAAAAAAGAAAATTAATCTGGATTACTAACTTCGGTACATATGTATTACTTTCATTTATTATTTATACGTATAACAGATGAAAGCTTCTCTGGTAAAAATGAAACATATATGGTTCGTTTATGTTTTAACAATTTCATATAAAATACGTGGTTTCAATAATTTCCTTGTATTGAAATCAATTACTACCATATATACCTGTATGGTCATGTATTTATTTTTTATAATTAATAAAAAAAAATATATGAAAATGGTCTTACATAAAAAAGAAGTTAAAAGAACAAGAAATTTGACTGTATATTTTTAAAATTATTAAATTATCAATTAGTTATAATCATTCAAGATTTTTATTATCAATCTATTATTTTTTAATGGTGGATAAATGATCTTTTGATTTTGGTTAAATGTAAATTTGCTAACTGGATCAAGACTACAGTTAAAACATAAAACACACGAACATACCAAAAGCACATTTATAATTTTATTGTGTGTTTCAAGTATCTCGTCGTTAGGAAAACACAAAAGCAAACAAATAATGCCGACATTGTTTTATTTTTTTACTTTACTAACGACGTTTAGTAAAATAAATTGAACTAATTGTATTCTATCTACGAACAATAGAAACACAATTTAATTAATCAAATTATATATTCACATAGGGAACATAATTGATGTAACAAATATAAAGTATTTGACCAAATCAATCAAACGATTGAATAATGTCGACGTGGAACATCTATCTCATTAGTTATCATACTTCAATTTTAATTAACTTCAATGAGCGCATCGTCAATGCGGTCAATGCTTGTCATTACTAAAATAAAATACACGTATAACGTAATGAATAATGTCATTTTTCAATGACATAATGCTCAAACCAAATTAAAAATATAATTATTAAAAACTTCATTTAATTTGATTCTCTGTATTGCAATAAGTATTTGATAATTTATTTTTTCAATTTCATAAAAAAAATGCTTTCTCTTAATATACACATGATCATATATGGATATACATAATCAATATATAGCAATAATTGATATAATATTCTAGCTATATATATGCATTTAATAATTTCATCATATTGAAACCAATTATTACCATATATCAACCATATATGTCCACATATATCCATATATGTTTCATTTTTACCGAGGCAAACCTAAAATTTTCTTTCCATTAAAAACTGTTATATAATTCAATAAATCAATGATCGCATTATATTGGTATTTGCACAAATTTTACGTACAAGTTCGAACGTGAGAATATGAAACTTATTTTGCTTGGCAGTACAGTGGATAGTTTCACGAAAGGTGGTTATATTGGAAATCAGATTATAAAAGTCAGTGTCTATATACGAACTTGAATTTTAACACAGCCCGCGGTATAATCTTTGCAGTTAAATTGAATAGGCGAGGCAAGACATTTTAACCGCGCGCCGCATAATTATTTTAAAGTCAAACAAATTGTTGGAACTTTCGAGCACGATACATGTAAATGTTGTCGAAATCAAAGTTCCGTTTCAAGGTGGCGGACGCGGTTGAGAATGTTCCATAAATTGAAATTGTAATTGTTTTCATAAATAAATTCGCTTAAATGTGAATTGTTTTGTTGAGTTTGAGTTGCTGGTTACAGGTTACGCGAAGTTGTTCGACGCAGCCGTTTCGGACATTCATCAGGAAGTAATCGCGCATTGCCAGACGTTCTTCCCCGAGAAATGTTGTATTGAATTTTGTGCAGAATGTGTCTTGGGGGAGCATCCGACAAAATGGTTTTAAAAATTTCAATCATCACAATTGAAACCGGTTATTGTTTTACCCCCCAAGATATTACGCGTGGGGCAATCAAAAACATTCTATAAGTTGTAAGTTGAAAATAATATTGCGGAATATACTAAGGAATATTTTTTTAGTAGTCACTAGCATAATATGTATCAACCTGGGGATATATATGCATTTATTTTATTCCTTTTAATATGATATACTATTTTATAATAACGTTCGAAGAAAATGTGACCAAGGAATAGAACACAACATATATGGTCCATATATAGCCAAATGCTTATATCAGGTGAGCAATATCCTAATTCAAGAGGATCTTTTTCTATTTAAATTCAAGATTTTTCTTCTCGATTTCTTCGCTGAATTGGTGCAATACCATGCACAATTCTCTCCACGCGGTCCTTTTTTTAAATAAATTGTTTTAATAAATTGTAGATTCTTGTTTCAATCGACTGACAATGAAACTACGAAATGGATACAGCCGCAAATTTAACAGCACTCCAGCGACAGATGACGCTTGCTAAGAGTAAGCCATTTTCGATACTACGAGTGTCATCTCGAGGATTTTCCGATGACTTATAGAATCATCCTCTTATTAAAAGAAATAATATAAATGCACGCGTTGTTATAAAATATACCAGCAATTGTTAAAAAAATTTTTCGATATACCCTCTAATAGCATGATAATCTAAAAATATCTTGATAACGATATTGATATTAATATTATGAACTTGATATTGATAAATATCAATATCAATAATGATAACAAAAAAATATTTTTTGGCAAATCAACATCGAGTCGAAATCGTTACTAAGTCTCTGACAATCCGATATTTTACCTTGCGTGAATATTTTGTTAACAAAAGGTTGCATTATAATACCCTACAAATACGTTAACGTTATTTGGGTCAAACGAGGTAAAGCAAAACTTGGAACCTCCGACGACTAATTTCGAACATTGTCCATTTTGAACCTACATACATCGACACCCAAAGTGCTCATTTTGCCTTCTTTTTTCGACAATTGATTTATATTTTTCATCCACGACTCTATGTCATTTTTTTCCTGCTATTTTTTTTTGCGCCGCGCATTGTTTTGTCACAGAGGAAACGCGTAAACTTTTCGCCTATTCGCGTCACTGGACGTTGCTTCGCGGGACAATAGTTACACGGTTGTAAGTAGGTGTGGCTCTTGCCCATAATTTATAGTCAAGCGCAGTATCTCGGAGAACAACTACTACAGAATGGGGCAGTCTACGATTCACCGTATGTCTGTGTCGCGTATACAAAGCAACGCACCGGATTTATATAACTATCGATTTGATAATGTTATTTCCCTTGCGAAGATCTGCCTGCATCAGGGAAACGAGTAGTCGCGAAAAGTTTCCACCGTTAATTGTTTGTAATTTTCTTTTGAAATTCTGATTTGTTCCGCAGAGGGTTTTCGCGTTTCAGTTTCGCAGAAATAAATATTCACATTTCCCTTTCCAATTACAGTTTTCCAAAAATGTGCAACAACGTTTCAGTTCTTCTTTTTAGAACTTATGAATTACTCATTTATAATTCTTAAATAGGTAGCATAATTTGCTATACTTTTTTATATATAATATAACTTTTGAAATAATAGATAGAAGTTTGTTATTATTCCATTTACTAGAACTCATTTTGCAAATCTGATAGTACTCTCACTAATTAGTATGCGAAAAAAAGATAATTAATTTTTTTTCGGGATTTAATATAACAAAAGGCACGGAGATCATGTTCCTAGTAATTACACCTGCAATAGACCAAGTTTACACATTTAACTGTTACAGTTTTAGTCGGTTTTAATGTTAAAACGAAGGTAATGAGACTAAAGTCAGACCTCGCAAAGCTGGGGCTTTGGAAAGGGGCTATAAAGTTAGAAGACTTTAGAATCACCAAAGGCGTCGAATGAAGGAAAGTAGGTGTGGACTAGGAAACCTCAATGCAGCAATATGACGCAGGTACAATATGATCGGTCAAATACAGTTGACTTAATTACATCCGCTAAATTTGCTTTTGGGAGTATTTTGATACAATTCTTCTATCCCGTTGATATTTTGATTGTAAAGTTTCTTTTTGCTGATTCAACTTACTTCGCGGACATTGAGAGAAATTTGCTTAGTGCGCCCAACTACAAAACTTGAAGTTATTGTTTAATAAGTTGGAAGAAATAAATTTATAGTTGGATGAATAAAAAACTATAGTTGCTATAGAACTTATTCAATTGCAACTTACTGTTTTAGTTGGTTTTTTTTTTTTTTTTTTTTTTTTTTTTTTTTTTTGGACAAATCGTGTAATTTTAATGTAGTCAAAGAAGAAATAATTTCATAATTTTGGTAGATAAATGAGTTTTCAACATGTTTAATAGTTCTTTAAGAAGGTACGTTGAAAAAAAGTGAGCACGAAAGATAACCGCGTAATTCCCTGGTGCAAAGCTGACGTTCTACTTTCAAAATCTTGTCAGTTCTCTTTAATTTCTTTGTCATTAGGGGGATCCAATTATAAGTTGTACGTTTTCGATTTTATTGATGGACAATCCGGTGTATGTTCATAACTATCCTCCAATCTCTTTCGGGCGCGAAGCGTGACTTTCCTTAACTAAAAATTGCTTGAGGGAGGGTTAATTGTGACTTACTGTTTCGCAGCTTCAAATACCAATCCTCGCTGCCGTTGCCGAGTATTTATATTTTATCGCTCGTAATGGGAAATAGTGTGTGCAGTTTTGTTTGCGTTATTTGTCAGTTGCTTCAATTACAGTTAAAATTGTATGGATCGCAAATTCTTCGTGGCATTACGTATTGTAATGAATTTATGGAATTATAATAATTCCACTCGATATGTTCCGTTTTGTCGTCGTTGAATTTACCTTGGGAATATTAATTTTGCCACGAATTACTGATATCGGTTTTATATGCCATTGATATATTGCGATGGGCACATATGATCAAATATTTATTTGTTGCCACAAATTTTATTTAAGTCTCGAAAATATCTTTCTCTAGTTCACAAGTCACATTTATCTTAACAATACTCTCGCTTACTGGGGGAAGTTCTAAATAAGGTTTATGGTGACGCGGTATACTATTTCAAAAACTCTTGTCAAGTGAAACAAATTTTCGGAATTGTGTGGCAAATTATTCAATACCATCATGAGTGTACTCGGCAAGTAAAATATAGATGCACTAAGCATTTAACACGGTGGCTTTATATTATAAAAAATAATTATATAGGTGTCATATATGTTGCATATATGTTCGTATATATGTTTGTCAAAACATATATGCGAGTGAATTTACTTTTCATGGGCTAATGTAATCTTTTTTTTTAAATTAATATGAGCGATAATTAAACTAATAATAATAATACAAACTGTAAATACGATACTTTTAAACTCAACCCATGAAAACAAATTTATATAGGTTACCATATATGTTGCCCATATAATATTTCTTCACGGAAACATCTGGAGATATATGCAAAGCTAATAACTCTGCGAAAAACTATTGTATAAATATTAAAGAAGTATATAATAATCTAAAAAAATTTTATACCGAGGACAAGGATAATTATCTTTCTTACTGTAGTAATATTCACAAGCAAATACCAAGCTGTAATAAAGGATGTCTCAACAGCAATCAAGCCGCTGTAAGTGCATTAACTAACATTAATAGTTTGCAAACGCTTGGTACTCTATCAGTCGTGTAAAGCGCAAACACGTTTCTAATTACTTCTACGATACCTTTGATTATATATGTGAGGATTATGAAACATACGAAGTGTTGAGTTAACAAATATCATCAAGTTATTAAATAATGTGAAAATCTGTTGCCTCAGAACTAATCAAATAATCAGACATTTTACCCAAGTGGAAATAAAATTTCGTTATTTGTTTTATTCCTTGGGTATTCACTTAAATGCTTGCACATTTACATGCCCCCACTGTTTAAGTTAAAAAAGTAAAACTCTTTAACTTATTAGTATTTAAATGTAAATGTTATCATGTACTTGTAGTAAATACACTTAAAAACTTTATTAGTCGAATTAAAGACTTTACTAGTCGAATTGAAATATATAGAATATTTGTTCTAATATTTTTTTTTGCATTTTTAACTTCAATAGTTCAAGTTATATTTTAATATTATTATTATAGTATATTTATTATTCAATGTATATTCAATTTGAAAAAGAATTTAGTAAATTCAGCTTGCTTAATAATATATTTGCCTGAAAATTCATTCTCTATATGGATAGGATAAATTAACTTGATTATTTCATAAGAGGTAATGGAATCTGAACATTACATCTCTTTCTTTCTTTTTTTTTAGTTTTATAGAACATTAAATATATGTATATAAATTTGAAGTTTGTTGATACATTATTTGTATTTTGTGACATCATTATGATTTTCACCGTTAAAATATTGTGAAAATATTGTACTTCTACACTTTTCTGTTTATCAAGGGATAGAATCTATTATAGTAACAATGACAATGAGAAATCGTAAGCTGTCAGCAGTATACAGCTGCGTTCTTTGCAATGAAACATGACATTCTCATTCTGATTTGGAAACAAGGCTGCCTTGAGTTGTATGCTGATCGTAGAGTGTGCGAATTGTTGAATCGATTTGCAAATAGAACACTCAACAATTGTAAAATAATCACTTCTTTCGTTATTTGTCTTCTTGAATGAGTCCTGTGATTTTAACGAAAAGTGTTCAATTAATTCTTCAATTGATAGTTTTTTACCCTCAGTTCTGTAATTGTAAGTATTCAGAAAGATTCTGATCTTATGTCAAGACTTTTTGTATAACAATAACATTAACAAAGTTCTACTATTTTACTATACTGGATACTAATAAATTTTATATACTTTCTTCTACTTCCTTTCTAGATGCGATCAATAATTTTAGAAAAATCAAATGGATTATAGTTTATATTAAACGAAAAAAATGTACAACAAAATTTGATCGCGAATATTAACAATATATCCAGTGCTACATTTTGGCAACGCCCAGGCAGCTCATGTATTCCGTGACGATAAAAGGCATCATCTTTTGCCGCTATGAAATCATCAATTACTATTTGCACTTAACTTTTCTTGTTAGTTATATTAACTGAGCTATACTGTATTTGTCCAAAAACACAAATTAAAGCATTTTTAATCGGCTGGACGATATTTTTTTTTTGTGAGTGTACCAGGGAAATGCTTATATTATGATTTGTTAGCCTTTTGCAAATATTGCGGACATCAAAGTCATAATCTCGTATTTTCGGTATAAAATGTGAAGCAGTTTGCATGAATGTTTTTTTATATAGCATGCAAAATTGACATTAAAACTGTACACTTGAATTAAAACGAATATAAATTATGTTGCGAATAAAATTTTATTTTGTTCCATCGAATTGATAGAAAGTAATGCATTGTAAATTAATATATTTAGACTAAACCTTGCGAGCCAATTCAACTAATAAAGTAATATGTATTGGGAATCAATTTTCAAAAGATAATATTCTGCACCGAGAAAAATAAATAGCATATTTAGCAATAAATCCTGGAATACTGAACCTATACGTTCTTTGTATGTGTATCACTTATAATTTTTGGGAATTTTTTCTATACACATTGTATAGTATTCTATGTT
>JABFPN010004341.1:0-15419 GCA_022817305.1 Leptoteleia sp. ZL-2020
TTCACTAATTTCAATTATTCAATTGGAATATCGAGTAAATTCAACTATATAAATATGGGAGATTTAACTCGAATATGGTTGTTTCAAGTATGCCTTCATCAACTCTACCATCGAGTTGGAAGCACTCGACATTTTTTTTTCAGTGCAGCTACTTTTTTTCGCGTTAGGAAGCTAAACTATTACCGAACATTTTGTTCAATGCGATAATTGAACAGAAAGAACAGAAAGAGCGTTACTTATCCTTAAAAAAAGAAAAAAATACTTGTCATAAATAGCGAGATTAACGCATTGACGGTAACGTGGGTCTTTGTCAGATATTCCCGATTTGGTCACCCCCGGATTCACGAGTATAATGACCCGGCAGTTGGGCGCTTCTCGTAAACGCCACGTTTTGGAGGATCCCTTCGGCAAATACGTGCGACGACAACACACTATCAGCCGCACAAATAAACGTGCCGGCCAGATGTGTGCCGGGAGATGCGTCTCCTCTCCTTCTTTCGTTGGGAACAATTCCGAAGGCGCTTGGTAACGCGTTGCGTCAATTTTTATGGACGCCTCTAAACGATGATTTATACCACGTAGACGAATCGCGGAAAGAAAGGGGGGGGGGGGGGGGGGTAAATAAGAAAAAAAAAAATTCGCCGTCCTCTTTTTCAGCTCTCGAGCGTACTCGGGAAGTTTTGACGAATCGAAGTTAGAAGAGACTTTGAAAAAATTTTGAAGCGACGACTTCGAATAAGACGTTGAAAGACGGCTGTTTCTTATGTTAACTAGATAAAAGACAGTTCGGTGATAGAACTTTCGACGAAGTTAACCACTTTAGTTTAATAAGAAGTTATCTATTTTAAATAATCAATAAAGCGCTGTGGGTGCCCGAACAGTTTGCCGGGGAGAAGTTTGCATTTATTGTGTGATTATATTTGAGGAATTGTTTTAACATTGTGGCGTGGCAAACAAATTGCTGAAATGGTTGAAAGTGGGGGCTTTGTTTAATTGAAATTCGTACTGTCGAAGAACAAAGTAACTAACGCGAGTGTACAATTTACAAGGATAAATAATAGAATGAGTGAAACAACCGTAAGGAGTAAAAAGAATATTATAATATGAAGACCAAGATCGAATTTTAGTCAAGTGAATTCATGAAAATATAAATTTGTTTTCTTGCATATATCATGCCATTAAATAAGCATTTATTAGTAACAGAATTCTAAAATATTTGTGAAAAAAATTAGGTTTGAGTGTTGAAAATCGATATTGAAAACATTTAATTTTTTATTTTTTTCTTTTAGTTTAGTAATTTAATTTTAATAAAGTGTTTAAGGTGGTACTTGCAAAAGTTTTGTATTTCATTGTGATTTGATTGATGTAAATTTTTTCCCCCCTTTTTTTCTTCAACGCAATTACTGCGAGCGGAATTATTCAACGGGACACTCGCTACTCGTGAATAAGTCAAAATTGTCTTTGCCATAATAAGAAAAACGTTCTAACGAGGTGCTCATTAGGATGCTATTAATTTGGAGCCACGATTTCGAGGTCCGAATGGCTTTCCGGGAAGGTCTTCTGCTCGCCATATGCAAGACACTTTTTTTTTGCATTAACCCACTGTGCGAAATGTTTCATTTTAACTTCTTATACTAAAACTTAATAAAATACATTCACTAAAATGTTTAACTTATAATTTAGAGAATTAATACACACTGGACTTAAAAGGAAATTTACTTTTACTTATATATTAAAAAATGCTTAAATTTTTTGTTGAAATAAATTCAGTAAATTTTTGAAACATTGTATACGCGATAAAGTGGGTAAAGTGTTCCTTCGGAATTGGCCGCGCGCAGATCCGAATTCTGAGGGCCGTTCCAAAAGCGCGCGGTGACATAATTACTGGCCGGAGATAATGCAAGTTTCTCCCAAAGGATTAAACGCTTCTGCGACTCGCGACAAACGAGGCTTCGCAGGCGTGCTTGTGCATTTTTTACGCTGATGCGGGGTCTTCCGTGTCAGTCAACGTTTCCAGAAACAGGGACAGAACCCAGTATATATTTATAGGTGCAGTACACGAGGAAACTAGCACGATTCATTAATGATGCACATTAGTTATCATACGTATAATATATATGCTACTATATATATCACTCGTGTATCCTACACGTTATTTAGGTCTACAAATAAGTCTACGTCCATTTTATTAGCTTAGAAATGTCGAGTTTCAAGCCAAATGAGCGTCATTTGTGGGAAATTATAATTTCCTGATTTGACGTCGAAGGCAAAGGACGTAGTGAGGAAGACCGAAAGTATACAAAAAAGTGAAAAAATCACCGAAAATGTCAATTTCGTATTACAAGTCATTATGGCTAGTATTATGGTAACTTAATCAACAAAAGAGGTATTTTTTTCATTCTCATTTAATGAAACTTATATGAGTCGAAGGGATTAGCCTTTTTTCTTCCTCTTCCTCTAATGCTTATCATTCGTCTGTCATGATTGGTCGCGAAGTGGGTCGTAAGGTCAAATCACTCTTCAATTGCTTTTCAACTTCGCGCTGAATTAATATTTTTCATCGAAATAATTTGACTCATCAAATCGAACATAGGAATAAATTGTACGAAACTGTCGGAAGTTTTAATAACAATTGTTCATAATTTTGTTGGGTTGTATCGAAAAAAGCTGCAAAAGATTGCAGTTTAACAGTTGATGCAAAGTTGAATTAAAAGTTGCCCACGTCTATTATCAAGTTTTTAGTATGCTATATTTACTATCTCATAGATAAAACAATACGCAAAAAAACTATCGCGCTTTTTATCGTGGAGTATAAATAAGTTGTTTGCAAATTTATTTTATATGACAAAAGTTGATTAAAGCAATATAATCTGACACAATTATGAAAACTGAGAGAAAATCTATATTAAATTACAGTACTATTAATATTATGAAGCGCTATTATTCATATTAATTGTAAAATAATAACGTTTTGCATTAATTTAGGGATATATTTGAAATGTGAAGATTTTTACAATGAAAAATAGTAAAATTAATCGTGGAGATAATTTTTGGTATTTTTTTAATTATAATTAACTAAATAATTGATAAATTTTAATATGATTTATGGCAGAAATAATTACTTTTCGGTATAAAACACAGTAATCTATGATATTTCTCGCTTCGCAGTGGAAACGAATTTCGTTTGCAAACAATATAATAATTTAGCGTTAAATTCGGTACTATGTGTGTTTAATGCTTGGAAAATTACCATAACATCATAATTAACGCTCATTGTGACAAACTCGGTTTTAATTTGTTTACATTTAGTTATGGTATTGTTGCAATTAACGATTTATTATTAATACTTATTTATACTTTTACTTTTACTTTGGAATTGATATTCACTGTATCAATTCTCGATATACTAATATCATTTTTCTTAAGGTGAAATGTCACTGGATGACCAATTCGGAATGAACATAACCCTGTTATTAACAGATATCTTCAAATATATTAAAAAATAAGACTTAATTTAAGAAAAATTAAATTGCCTTTCAAAAATTAAACATATTTAGAATTGTTTACACCAGTTTTTATCTATTACATCCGTTCTCAAAAAGCTATCTGTCGGAAATGGTTTTCAATCTAACATTTAAATAGTTGTTGAAAGGAATTCCAACAGTTAACTTTCTAAGAAGAATTGCAATACATAAAAACTAATTTAAAAAACTCTAAATATGTTTATCTTTTGACGTACCCTACATTTTTCTTAAATTAATGTTTATTTTACAATAATTTTAGAAGATGTGTATTATTAAGGAGGTTATGTTCAATCTGAGTAGGTCATCCAGAACATAGCAATACGTAAAAATTCATTTAAAACATTATAAATATGTTTAACTTTTGACCTACGTTACCTTTTTCTCAAAATAATTTGTATTTTATAATATAATTACAGATATGCATTACTAAGGAGGTTATGTTCGTTCCGAGTTGGCCATCGAGTGACATTTCACCTTAAACTCAAGTTTTGGAACTGAGAGGATGATTAATGCGGAACGGCGAAACCAAGTAAGTGGAATTGATAACCGATGCAAAATGTAAACATTATTATCATTCACATTAACAAACACCGTGAACCGATAATGCAAGTTTTGAATCCAAGTAATCGTACGATATAATGTCGTTGATGTAATTCTATGGAAATATTAGATAGGAGTGAACAACGAAATTCTTTAAAATACAAAACTTAAACAAAATTTGTTTTCGTTTTATATTTCATTAAAAAAAGTATTGCTTGATTAATGAAATTTAATGTTTATGACGAATAAAAAAAAAGATTAATTTTTAATTGCTACATAATCATATTGATAAATCGTTAACTAAACGTTTCTTGTCTACTTTTTTTTTTATTTCTGATTTGCTATCAGCGTTACGGTAGACCAAAGCGTTGCTAATCAAAGCGAAGGTTTTTCAAAATCTTTTTTGCACTTTAATCGAACGTTTCTCAGTTAATTTCTTAATCGAAGTTAAATATCTCGTTTTTCGACACGGCAAGTTGATTAATAATTAACTCAGCTTTTATATATTATAAAAAAGTAAAAAAATTGCATAATTAATTATGAACAACCAGCGTTGTCCGGTTTATTAATGAGGTTCCCTTAATTTTTGTCTTACACTTATCGCGCGGTAAAAAAAAATAGAGCAACAGGTCATTTGTCAATTTTTAACAAGCGCGCCGAATATTGGAAACTTTTCGCGGCTGCCAAGTTCGCTCGTAAACTCACGGATCTATCGAAATTTTATAAATTAATCGTAACTTTGTCACAGTTACCGCTACGATTTTTCAGCGATATGACAAGAACTTTACATTATTTCGCGACCAGCTGCAAGCTTAAGTAAATGTAATCTTTTTTTCATCGACAATTTTTTTTTTTTTTTTTTTTTTACTCTTTACACGGAAAAAAAAAGTATTCGCTTTGGTAGGAGTTTATTTAACAATTTTTAACTAATTTAGTAAGAATTTATTCTATTCGCAGAAGGACCTAGATATTAAATCGACTAAAATGAATATTTAAACGTTACATAAACTGTATGGCTGATTTAACCATACACTTATCTTATGGGGACTCAACATAACCTCAATGTGTCAACGAAAACTACTTGGATTTCACTGTGTTTTGGATTAGATAAATTTGTATGGCTGATTCAGCCATATATTTATATAATTCAATGAACTAGCTAGGTTAGTTTTCATAAATTCGACTCACATAAATTAGTTTGGCTACAATAATTATAATTTCTACTTATCCCAATAATGGCCAAGCAATATATCTAACTTAAATAGAAATTTACTAGTGCACTTCACTCTTTTTTTTCCGTGTAGTTAACCAGTCCATGCATTGGTACATTTTTATCGCCGACAATTTCGACAGGGATTGATAAGTTTTTCTTTTTTTTGGGGTGGGGGGGGGGAGCAACTTCGCTGAAGAATTGCACGCGTCGAGCCAAAAAGAAGACGTTAAAGGTGAGCGGTATAAAAAGTCGACAATGTGAGGGACGGGATTGTAACAGATTCATGTCGACAGATCGAATACTTTGGTTTGAACAATTGCGTTCGGAAAAGTCTGGAGGGGAAGGGTCGAAAGAGACGCGTCGAAATTAGACATTTTGGAGGACGCGTCGCATATTTATAGGTTGATCTATTTTCGAGTTACCTAGACTTTGTGAAAGTCAAGGAACGTCTTGCCGTCTATAAGAGCCGGAAGATCATTTAGCCGGTTGAATGTCCCGCCGAAGGGAATGCACAGCAAAGGTATAAGTGGCTAATTTAAAAGATGAACGACAGTTTGTGAGACACTGCGCTCCGAAATTACACCGACTCCAAAATAATTAGAGTCAAATATACTTAGGAAATGTTGTTTGGACGAATATTTTATTTTTTTTTTATTTATTTTTTTTTTTTTTTGTGAATTTAATTATATTTTGATGATATGAAAGTTTTGAGAATTAGTTATGATAATTTCGTAATGTCGTTATTTAATTAAACGATGCTTTAGAGGTATTCACATTTTACTTTAGATCTTTTCGTACTTCATTAATAATGTATTTTAGGTACCCAGGTAAACATTTATTTTTGCTACATATATGTTTATATATGAGGTACATATGTATGCGGCATATATGGGAAATATATGGAGTTTATATGCAGCATATGTGGAGTATACATGGGGCATATATGGACTATACATGCGGCATATATAGAGTATATATGGCAAACATGCATGTTCTACATATAAATTTTTACATGATGTGACATATATATTATTAATTTGATGTAATTCAAACAATATATAGAACGAAAAGGCGCGGTTACTTGTGTTTACATCCTTCTTTTTCTTTTCTTGTAATTTGTAAAATTCTTCTATAAAAAGTTTATTAATTTTTTCCAAAACCATGTAACGCGAAACGTTGAAATATTTAATTTAAATTTGTCATTCATCCTTTTTTTTTAATAATGTACCATTTTCACGGAAACTCGTTCTGGAGGGAAATATTACAGGATAAAATTCAGTCAACCGTTTAAAACCCGACACGTAAAAAATGTATGTAACGGGAAATACTATTTTCAACCGTAAATCAATACCGAGAACTATTTGCTCTAGAATTGATTGGAAATATAACGTTAAGTATCAGTCTTTTTTTGTCGTGACTTTTTTTTAAAAAAGAAATAATAAAAATCAAATGGCGCAATAGTGTCCCAACGAGCCAATTTATATTGAGTGACTTTTTAAAGATCAAAACTATTTGTCTAATTTACCGTCGCTTAATATCGATGTTTAATTTTATTGGACGATAAAAAAAAATGCCGTATTCTTAGACCGCGAAATTTAGTAATTATTTTAAGTGCTCTTTTTGCAGACGAATATTACATTGAGAACAATTTGTTACGTTTAAAATTATTATTTTGTATCGAAAAGTGGAAATAAAATATATTCCAGTTATAATTGAAATACTGTTTAAAAGAGGTATTAAAAATTCTATAGGTTTATATGATTCAATACAATAAAAATGATGGTTTATCTTTATAATAGGTCTGTCAAATGATCAAATAGTTCAGAAATTTTATAGTTCGAACACGTTCAAACATGTTCAAACATATTCAGAGTTCGAACAGTTCAAATATTTGAACATTAATATATAAATAATTAATTAATTATATAATGTGTAAAAATCATATATATATATATACGAAACAGATATAGAACAGATATGGGGCATGTATGGAACTGATATGGACCATACATGGGACATATATGGAATTGATATGGAATATCTATAGAACAGGTGTGGACCATATATGAGATATGTATGGACCATAAATGGAACGTATATGAACCATATATAGAACGTGTATGGACCACATATGGAACGTGTATGGATCATATATGGATCATATATGGAACGTGTATGGACCATATAAAGAAGGTGTATGGATCATATATAGAACCTTTGTGGACCATATATGGAACGTATATGAAAACCCTACAATTCTTAAAACAATCTTATATCAAACAACATATTGTTCTCGAATGTCAAAGCACGTTTATATCAAACAATACAATACTCTGCACTGGAATTGGCGAATAAGCGGTCATTTGTTTGCATTTGTACAGAAGATTCCACGCGGGGACTATTCAGTCACGACGGCGTATCGCGAAAAATCTTCGACGCAAGCCCGCGGGGTTGCAAATGGGGGCGGCGAAAGTTTGCAGTCGAGAATTAACAGGCAACTATGCGGAATCGCCTTCGGCTCTGGGAAATATTTCACGTAACCCTTTTGCGTCGGGTTGCTTTTCCACGAGACATTTTCCGCGTTTCCTCGTGCCAGCAGGGCATAGCCCCGAGCTTGCGCGGGTCATTTCAACCCACCCACCGTTTCGGACCGCTTAATCAATCCATTATTGCAAGCCCAAATCTTAGATCGCGTCAGCGCCATCTACTTTGCGCAAATTCGAGGTCATTCGTGCAAAGAAACGTCACTGGAAGAGTGGACAATTTTTTTGCAATTACGTTAAAGACTCGCCCTATTTATGGGCAACATTAAATCAGGTACTAATTATGGGAAATGATCGCATCCCGTACCTAAACATCTAAGTTCATTTTTACCCCGGTGATTCAACGGAAGAACTTTTTTTTTTCTTTGAAAAATAAAGGTTGCAGACAAACGATGAAATATTTGTCGGTAAGAAATGTGTTAGAAAAAATTTCGGCTAACAAAAACAGTTCCCAAAAAGTTGCGATGACTCTTTCCTTCCCCGGGTCGTAAAACAAAGTTGTCCATTCAGGCAACAGATGATGAGGAGCTCGTAAAGAAAGATCTATTTTGAATTTACACATTGACGACTGACGTAAACGGAACATTGCTCGGGATTGTTCTACGAAGAAGCTCTTCACTTTTTTCTTCTTTTTTTTTATCAACTTGGGTGGCGTTATCGAACGATGTACGGTTATCTTACGATCGGGTAACAGTGTATCTAAGTTCAAAGAAGACCTTTAAGTTCGTAAGGGCAGATAGCGAATAGATTAGGCTGACTGTAAGGAAGTCCAAAATACGAGCGAGGAAAACACGTAAGCGTACAAAATAAACTGGAAATATAATAATTTTTTTTGGATGATCCCGTGTAAAAATGTATATATACGACATATGTTTACCATATATGTCGCAAATATGCCCCATATGGGTTTGCCATATACGTCACAAATATGCCCCACATATGTTCTATATATTTCGCATATATGTGGCCATATATGTAGCATATGCGATGTATATATATATTGATTTTTACATGATATAATATATATGTCACATATATAGAACATTTATGCTATGAAAATCATATATGAGATATATGTTTGCCATATATGTCACTTGACATATGAAATATATGTCACATACATATTGATTTTTATAAGGGTATGTTATTTTTCGATGAAATGCAAAAGTGCAACTTTATTTTCTTAATGACGTCATCCTAGGAAATCTGCAAATCTCGACAAAAAAGCCCCAGCCTAGTTGAATGCCTTTTTATTTTTGTTTGCGCGAAAAAAATGGACAGTCGACATGGAATTGGTACACCAAAATGAATATTAAATTGAATCAAATCCGTCGAACGTTTTTTTCTCCTTTTCGTTTTTCCTTTCGATCCTGACATTTTTCATCCTATAGTTTAAGCGCCGGCGATCGATTAAAAGGAATAAAACTGGATTCATTTTCCTCGAAACGAATTCCCGTCGTAGGGTCCTTTGGATTCTGTGACAAGAGTTCAATTAAGTTTTATTTCCTCCCATTCAAAGCTTTACTTTTTTCCTTTTTTTTTCACCCGAAACGGCGATTTTTCAAACGACCAAATTACTACGATCCGCCAAACGAAACGCTAATTTATACCGGATCAGGTTTAATTAATATTCAACGGATTATAACTCGATTATAGGTAATTAAGCTATAAAATAAACTAATATATGGTAATAGAATGCGGTTATGTCTATTAATGCAATCGGTTACATTTTACTGGGGTCTTAATTCCTCTGCTCGTTTTTTTACCGAAATCTTCTGACTTAATTTTTTTTTACTTCTTTTCAATGTTCTGATTTAATTGTTTCTTGATAAAAATGAAAGATATATAGTCCATATATGTTTAAAAATTTATATAAAAAAATAAGACATTCATACATGGGCATATACGTTTTTTTATTAATACTACAGTTTCATATATAAATTAAGAAAAACATATATATCTATAGATAAATGTTGTATTATATATACAAATTGTTAAAACATATATAATCCATATATGGTTAGAATTTTCAGAGTGTCTTAAAATATTATTCTACGGATAATAATCATTAAAAAGGATTATCTTGTAATATTAATTAATTTCAACGAAAATATTTATGTCCACAATAATATTAATTATTTGAATACGCG
This sequence comes from Leptoteleia sp. ZL-2020, assembly GCA_022817305.1. Lineage (NCBI taxonomy): Eukaryota > Metazoa > Arthropoda > Insecta > Hymenoptera > Scelionidae > Leptoteleia > Leptoteleia sp. ZL-2020. The sequence continues at coordinate 9,971 of JABFPN010004341.1, forward strand.
ACTTTTACCACCCAGTATTAAAATAATTCTTGATAAATATCTTCAACAAACATCGCCACAAGTTCACCTTCTCTCATCCAACTTGAGCCTGTCCAAAATAATGTTTCCGGCTGATTTGTTGACACTTTAATTTGGACCCAATTCTCTCCGAGGCGATATTTTTGACTTTAGAAATTGGACCTCGTTTTCTGCCCGGTATATTTTACATTCATCCACCGGGCCGAGGCATTTTCACCGGAGTTACGTGGGCTCTAATTCATATTAATATTCGGTTTACTGCTGCTTTCACGGCCAATGTCAGTGACACCGCTCTAATATATTCCGACTTAAACATCTATTAAGACACTTCACAAAGTCATATATCATCCCGATTACGCTACCAAATCCAGCTTCTGCGGATCACGCCGCGCGGCGACCCCCGGCGGGGGCGACTTTATTTGTATTTCTTAAATTCATCGCAACGGGGCATATTTTCCGCAATTACGTCCCATCAAACTGCCGAGGCCTTTGTCCCCCGCAACTTTACGAGCTTCGTACTTTTTTGCGCAGCTTTAATCTCGAAATGTAATTAAGATTAAAAGAATCTAATAAGATCCTGTTCTTTGTCCTCTACTCGTTTGCTTGCCATTCGTTTAACAATAACGGAAGATCAAACAGCGATGGATAAATGTTTGACCTCTCGGTTATCGCTCGTTTCAAGTAATAAACAAGGCGGGAAGAAAAAAATGCTTATACAAATTTACTGGGTTGGTCAGTTATGAATATTTACCCTGGTAAATATGAAACATATATGGTCCGTATATGGTCGATATATGGTAACAATTGACTTCCATATAAGGAAATTATTAAATGCATATATGGCTAGAATATTATATCAAGTATTGCCATATATCGACCATATATGGCCATATATAGATTAAGGATAAACATGCATGTCCATATATTCATATATGGACCATGTATGAACTACATATGGACCATATATGAACTATATATGGACTATGTATGGACCATATATGAACTATGTATGGACCATATATAAACTATGTATGGACCATATATGAACTATATATGGACCATATATGAATTATATATGAACTATATATGGACCATATATTAATTATATATGGACCATATATGAACTACATATGGACCATATATGTGGACCATATATGAACTATATATGGACCATACATGGATTATATATGAACTATATATTAATATCGGTACATTTTTATTTTCTGATTATTTTACAACACCGCGGCAATTTTAACCAAACAAATCTTCCCACGATATAAACAAAATTAACCCCAATAGGTAGCCCGCTATATTAATTCAATTATCGTGGCAAATATGAAATTTCCATATCGGGATTAATTACGTATAATGCGGCAAACGACCGATTGATCCCGGCGACATTTTTCATTCAAAATCAAACAGCTTTGACAGACTTCGGCTCATCCACGATATTGGATCAAAATACGTCAAACTAGTTACCCGTCGCGCGGCTGAATTTAGATGAAATATCTGTCCAAGATTTTCGGTCCGTTGCGACTGTAAAATTACATTGCCGACGCGTGACGCCCGGATGAAAAACTTTACGTATCCGGCCATTTATTATTTCGTACAATTTCGATACGTCCGACACGCCGGGGTTATATATACCTTTGGCTGTTCGCGTAACGCGCTCGTGCCGATGGCTCTTATACGGTCCAGATGGAGACATCGATATCGGAAAACGTGAAAAGTAAGATTCAAAACAAGTCCCGCGGGTGCTCTCGCTTTGAAATTTATTTTTTATGAATTCCATAACGTAGAGATATTGACTTTCCGGTGGCCGCGCTGATCCTTTTCAAATGGAGTCTGAAGGGCAGCAACGTCACCTCCGTTGCTATCCCAATTAATAACCTTCCGTTGGGAATGATTTAAAGTCATTTAAAATCGTGACCCGCCCGTTCTTATCGTCTTTTGGGCAAATTTATTTTCAGATATAAAAGTATTTCGTCCTCTCGAGGAATCCGATGACAGCAGACATTGTATAACTGATAGAGAGAAATTTGCTTAGTACGCCCGACTAAAAAATTTAAGTTATTGCCAAATAACTTATCAAATAAGTTATTATAATAACTTTAGTTGGGCTAAATAGTTTTATAGTTGGACAAATCAAAAACTATAGCTGCGAGAACTTATTCAATTGCAACTTACTTTTTTAGTAAAGGGAAAGTAAAGTTAATGAACTGAACCCAGCTAAATAATTTTTAGTAACTAAAATGTAATTGTGTTAGATGATGATGGTTTGTCTCAATAATTCCAGAAATTTTTGTAATTTATAATTTTTGTAACGACCAGTAGGAATTGTTTTTTAGCTAAAAATAAACGAATAGTTGATAACTTTCAATCTAACGTCTCAAATTGATTTTTAGTCAATAACAATTCCTACTGGTCGTTACAAAAATTATAAAGTAACTAAAATACTTTAATTGGCTGCACTATTTTTCTCTGAGTGATAGGATTCTCCATTTCATAAGATATTAATATATATATAGAATTATACGTCTGAAAGCTACTAGAGTGCTATTATAATAGTTGGAAATGCGAATGAAATGATGTAGTAAGTGCCACGCTGATACTGCTAATTATATAATTGATAACAACAATTACGTTCTGCTTTTGGTTTCCGTGGAATTAAGAATACAGAAACGCGACGGCAGTGAGTATCTGATGTTATTACTATTATTAAATTGCAGATAATTAACCGAGAAGATTTAAGTAGCTTAACTTGCGTTATTGTATCAAGTCAGTCAACTCGCGATCTTGCGCGAATATTTTAAGAGTACGAAATCAGGCGCCCTTTTGCGCGGATCAAACTGTTGCAGGGACTTAATTGTTTTCCGCGTGTTTGTCGCTTAAATCTTATTTTAATCACATCAACTGAATAAATGTCTCAGGCGGAGTACAGAAAGACATTACAGTGTCTTATCCGGGGAGAACAAATGGCACTTTTCGCACATAAAAGCAGGACTAATTTAATAATAACAATAAAAGTAATTATAATAATGAAAGTCAATAAAACATTTAGTTAGCGTTAAACAAAATGTAGCTAATAAAAATAGATATTTTATTTACAATAGGGTTTAAATTTCAAATTTATTCAACCAAATTATTTGGTATAACCATTTTGGTACTATTAAATTAAAATTTCGTTTATTTACTTCAACTAAATCCGGTTCAAAGTATTTATTTTCCATGAGATAAAAATAAAATGATCTTTGAATTTGTTGTTCAGTAACATTAATTTAACTCCCATTTGATGCCAAATTCCTATGTAGAATCCCAGATAGATTGTTTTAACAGGGTTTGAGGTTCCAAGTTAGTTATAGGATCTTGCCTAGTTCCCTAGCTGGGATCTTAGGTCGAAAACTAGTTGATCTCTAATCCTAAATTCCCACCTAGGACCCCAGCTAGAAAACTAGGCAAGATCCTATAACTACCTAGGAACCTACCCAGGAAACTAGCTGATTTTCGGTGTCAAATTCCTATGTAAGATCCCACCTAGATTGTTTTAACAGGGTTTAAGATTCCAAGGTAGTTATAAGATCTTGCCTAGTTCCCTAGCTGGGATCTTAGGTCGAAAACTAGTTGATCTCTAATCCTAAATTCCCACCTAGGACCCCAGCTAGAAAACTAGGCAAAATCCTATAACTACCTAGGAACCTACCCAGGAAACTAGCTGATTTCCAGTACCAAACTCCTACGTAAGATCCCAGCTAGATTTTTTTAACAGGTTTCCTCGTGCAAAAATCAAAAATTTTACTTCCCACGAAGAATCCATAAAAGAATTGATAACTTCGCTGTTCCAATTACAAGAAATAAGAGATGAAAATGATATATAACGGCGATAACTGTTAAATTTAATGCGTTGCAAAATGAAACTTAAAGCTAGCGCTCCAAAAGGCAGTGGAAAGTACCCAAAAAACAATACACCGCGGATTAGACGAAGGAAGCAACAAGTTAATGTAAATGAGGCTGGATTACCTGCGGGCAATCCATATTTCTCCGCTAAGGCAGGAAAACTGTGAAATCAGCAAAACATATATTTAGTTTGCAATATTGATCCCGTCGGTTTATAACCGTTTCGCGGGATAAGTTGTAAGCTTTGCCAAAGCCAAGTCGCAATCCCCCCCCCCTCCCCCCTCCTGCCCATCCCAATTCATTGACGAATGGGAACGCATTTGAAAATCCGAAATAACCCCATTTTACAGTAAAAAGGAAGTCTGTCCGTGGTTGCAAAAAAAAAAAAGAAAAGAAGAAATATCCACTCGCGTATTACCCAACGCCGATACGTATCTAATTCTCGGCTTAGCATGAGTCACTTTCATTAAGTCGGCCGGGGAATAAAGAGACCGCGGCGCGCGGCCGTAAAATAAATATGCGTTATTTAAAATATCGAGCGGGGCCACTTTGCCGGCGCTTTTTTCTTCTCTCTCTCTCTCTCTCTGGCGTTTGCTTTTTTTCTTCTTTCCTTCGCTAAACATTTTCTTTGTTCCCAACGGGCCAGCCTTTCGATATATTTTGCCTCTACGATAAACAAAGCTCGGCGCAACGGGCGGGAAATGCGCAATCGAATGAGCGTCAACAACATTGACGATTTCAATGACTGCTACGGGTTTTCATGCGACGCCGTCACAATGCGATATGTAAACAGCCCCGCGCTATCTTTTTCAAATAACGCTCCGCTATTTCTCAACGCCGCGTTTCCATTCCCCCTCCCCCCTCTCCCCCCCCATCCACCCGGTCACAATACCCGGCAATCCGCAAGGCGTTGACTCTTATGACTTTTCGTTTCCTTGTCCCCGTTGCATCGCGCGCGCCTTTTCGTTGCGCATTTTGAGAGAGCCGGTGCATTTTTCACGCCCGAGGACAGTAATGGAAAAATGAAATCTGGGTAATACTTTTGGGGGGTGTAAATTTCGAATTATGTAATACAAATTCTTAACGAGAAGACAATTTGAGTCAATTGTATGGTGTAAAATTGAAATTAAAAATTGAGGGAAATTAATTAAAAAAATTAAGAAATTATTCATTATTTTAATTGAGATCGATAAAGTCATTTAATTAACTAGTTAATTGTAATAATAAATCAAGGTATATAAATTTTATTCTACACTTAGAAAATTAATTGATGGTTTTAAAGAAATATATGTAAAAAAAGTATGTTATATCAGATCAAAAAGTATGTATTTGAGTAAAATTAAAAAATATATGGTTATATTCATATACAAATACATATATATTTGAAATAAATAATATGATCTTTAAGTATGTACACTGAGAAAAAAATTATAATAAAAATTGCTATACCTTCTGGCGTTGGAGGGATATTGTCTACAGTGTCTGCTTTTTTACCATACCATTGCAGTAAAATTTTATGTATGACATAGTAAAATTT
>JABFPN010004342.1:0-15416 GCA_022817305.1 Leptoteleia sp. ZL-2020
ACATATATGTTCATATATGGATTACGAAAAAAACATATATGGTCATATATGGATTAAGAAAAACATATATATTCATATATGGATCATATAGGATAAAGAAAAAATTTTTTTTCGTAATCCATATATGAACATATATGTTTTTTCTTAATCCATATATGACCATATATGTTTGATTTTTACTAGGGATATATGGCTAGAATATTATATCAATTATTGCCGTATATCGACTATGTACATCCATGTATGGTCATATACGTATTAAGAAATATATATATATATATCCATATATGAAATTTTTAAGGAAATTTTTGAAAGCATATAGTACTAGAATATTATATTAATTTTTGTTACATGTCCATATATGTTCTTGTACACAATGGCCAAAACATATATGGCCCATATATATTTCATTTTTATCTAGGTTGGATTCTTGCAAGTGGCCACATAAGATGGACCACTACTAGGGTACTTTACACCAATCGGCCTAACCGATGACATTGAATTGAAAATGATTAAATTGAGGTGTTTCCGTAATGATTCGGTAGCGGGTTGCGCTGACGATTCAAACCCAATTGTGATACTGACATTGAGTTAGCTGGCGTTTACCTCACCGGTCAGTAAGGCTTGTGCTTCCGAGCTGCCAGCACATCGAGATTTCTTCTTAATTTGCCAAAACGACAATTCAAATTTAATCATTTACTTACCATTGCATTTCAGTTTCACAAAGATCTTTACATTAAAGTACATTGGAAAAATGAAATAAATGACTGTCCCGTGAGCGAAGCGCATATTTTCAGTGATAAAAGTTAACTTTTTTAAAGTACGATATGTGAGTCTCGCGAATTAGTGATGAAGTATAGATTGTTTTTGTCGGCAATCGTTCGAAAATGTGAAAAAGTTTACGGTGGACATTTGTGTCTCATCTAGATCTATTGTATTGAAAAATTGATCTTCGGCAAGGTAAATCTTCGCTATCATATGATAATCGATTGTGCGCTAGGGGAAAAAGTTGTATTTAAAATTACCATACCTTCTGAAGGGATATTGTTTAGAGTGTCTGCTATATTACCATACCATTGCAGTAAAATTTCATGTATGACATAGTAAAATTTTATATTCAGTATGACAATAATTACCATAAATCGTGGCACCTTTACAAGATCATATAAAAATTGTACTATACAATATAAAAAATATTATTTTGGTATAGTAATAGTATAAACATCATAGATGATATCCCTTTAAGGTTAGAAGGTATAGTAATTTTTATTATAACTTTTTAATCAGTGTGTCTTGTTGAATTTATTTATTTGCATTTAAGTCGATTATACGTATACCATATATGGTCCATATATGTTTTAACAGTATCGTATATGGAAATAAAAAATTCTTATATGATCATATATGGTCGATATATGGCAATAATAGATATAATATTCGAGCCATATATGTTTTTAATATTTTCTTCACATGGAAACCAATTATTGCCATGTAAACATATATGGACCATATATGAACCATACATGTTTCATTTTTACTAGGGATAGGATCTGTCCTATTTCCATCTTTTCTTTTTTTTGAACTCTAAATATCAACAATATCGTTTACCAAACATTTTTTTCTGGTATTCACATTAAATCAGTTTAAAATTACTTAACATTTTTATTTTCCATTTATATTATAAAAATACGAGATATTTATACGAGGACTATAATTTATAGCTCCGTCAGGGTCTTTATTTAAATTGAATCGTAATTTAGGTATTAAATTGTTTACATGCAACATTAATTATTAATTGATTGATAAAATATTCATTGGGAAAGATTTAGCATAACACATAAATATTAATTTAAGAATTTCGAAGAAAGTATTTAAAAACAAGTAATTCTTGAGTGACAATTAAATGAATTGGACAATAAGATGCAATGCTTATTAAAAAAAAAAATTTTATCATAATATGTTAAATATTGTCTAAGGTATTTTAATTTGTGATTATCTATGTTTACATTCCACGCACTTGATTGAATTATTAACATCAAGTAATTCACTGATAAGCAATTATGGAAAAATGTGGAATCTGTGTTTTTTTTCTGAATACATTGTGCAGAATGTTAACAGATTATTTATTGAACACTGAGAAAAAAGTATTATAAAAAATGCTAGAATTTACAGTAAACGCCGGATATACTTCTCTAATGTAAAAAATTATCCTGCAAATTTATTAAAGTTTTTATTAAAAATGTATAAAATATATATGGCCATATATGAATAATAGATTTCAAATAAGAAAATGTTTGTTTCATTTTTTTTTCGCGAAAACCAATTAATCCAATTATTTATTACATTTGTTAAAAAATGTGCGTTTATAAATTTTACGTTCACGCGTATGATAATGAATAAAATGATATTGGAAGAAAGAAATGTTGAGAATGCACTGCATTTATTTGCAAAACAATGTGTATACCTATTAGTAAACTGATGATGTGACAGCTAAAATAGAAGAAGCAGATTCGCGTATTATCTAATATTTATACAAGATAGATGGATATGATAGATAATTTTATGTCATCTTTAGAATAGAATGCTTTTCCTTTTCATTTTAAAAATATTTTTTATCAGATAGTATCACGGGAAAAAAGGAATATTTAAAATTAGAAACCAAGGGATTTAAAATTTGAGTAAACTGAATTCCAATTGTTGACAAACTTTTTATTTCATTCCATTAGATGTCGCTATTCAATATTTCTAGCCTATGCCGTTCATAAGGTAGTTAATTTTGTAAACAAAATGTTAATAAATTGTTATAATTTAGTGCGCCATATAATGATATTCTGTAAATATAATGTCAAACTTGTAAACTTTTTATTAAAAATTGATGTTTTTTTCCTCGGTGTATGTTTTTTTTAATTTTAATGTCGTGCATTCTATTTTTACCTTTTATATCTGCAATTTACTAATGTGTATCATCACGGTTTTAAAATAGTCCTTCATTGTAATAATTTGCACATTTGGACGTTTAAATATTTAAAATGAAAGAATGAAGATAAATTAAGTTTTTAATTTATAATGCAAACGTAACGTTTCCAATATTATCAATTCACAAATTAAAATCTGAATTGTAAGATTCCAATGATTTGAGATTATTTTAATTGATATAATTATGATTCAGTTTAAAAACATTTTTGCAATTCCAAGAAACATTCCTGTATCATATTAAAAATCTACATCGCTAAAAAAACAATGACATTTATAAATTTAAAAGAATTTTTAAAGAATCAATTGAATTTAATTCAATGAGCAAAAATAAACATGATAATGTTTCTGGGAGCAAATAAATGATTGTAAAAAAGTAACAATTTTATTGAGATGCCAAAAAAAAAAAGAATTTCTGGTAAATCTTAAAATAAAGTGTAAATCCTTAGTTAAGTGAAACAAATTTAGACTTTAATCGTTGCAGGTAACATTTTTAGAATTTTTTTTTATTCGCAATGTAAATCACTTTTAGTCAAAATAGTTTGTACGCAGGTTGTGGAACGATGGCATTCTTTGAAGCAATCAAAGATATCGGATTATTGCGAAGTATAAACAAATTCAGTGCGACGTATAAACATTTGTCGTATCTTTTTAGAATGTTATTAAAATCAATATTCATAACGTTACATCATTTACTTTATAAGATATTATTGTTACTTTAAATACTTTTGTAATAAACCTTATCATGGATATATCAAATAACTATAGCCAAATTTTCTTGTTTTGTTAAATATATATTTAACTTATATTATATAATAAATATATATTTTATTATTTTTTTTATTCTAATTTTATGTAACTAAATTACTATATAATTATATATATAAATAATAATAAGTATAAAAAAATTAATTTTCATTCTTTGTTATTCGATTAATTTTAGTACAAAAATTGTAATTGTACTAAAAATATCTTAGCAATTCTTTAGGAATCAAATGGACATACGTGTGGTCCGTATATGGGTTACGTATTCGGAGTAGATGTCTAAAATATATTTGCATTGATTGCATAATTTTTGAAACAATGTCTGGCTGCATCGTTTGTGCAAAAAAAAAAAATCCTAAAAGAAGCATAGCTCACCGAGATGAGTCAAACCATAAATTCTATTCTTAGGTTATTAATGAAATTCTGTTCATTAAAAGGCTTTGAAACAATTATTTATTTATAATAGGTATAATGGGTAATAAACTTAATGAACTTATAAATAATGCATTCGAATGATTTAATAAATTGGAAAAATTAATAAATTTCATTATCCTAGTAAAAATGAGATAGATATGGTTCATATATATTGTAACAATTTAATATATGGCCATATATGGTCGATATATGGCAATAATTGATATAATATCCTAGCCATATATGCTAAGTAGCGTTTTCAGATTTCGGTTGACAGAATTTTTTCACCTTTCACGTACAATGCTAGAAAACATTTGACTCTCGGGTGAAACCGTTCGTTGAAGAGATGACACAACATTTGCGACAAAAACAATTTTCATGTTCAGTGATTCTTTGAATGTTTATGCAATGATGTAGTTTGCGCGTACGGGACAAGTGTAACACTGTTTCTTATATTACGTGTCATACAACTGATTAAAAAGATAAATTAGTATCATACTCTAGTTACATATGCATCCGATTAAGTACGCGCATGATAAATCATACATTATAATAAATTTACTAAAACTAAATACATGTATTTATATATATTTTTAAACAATATTATATATTCTCATAAAATAAATACACTAACACACATACACAAACGCACATTAGGAGATAAATATTAGTAGAAATTACAGAGATAATATGCGAAGATGTGATAAATTTTATTCTTTGGAAATTGCACCCATTTATTATCCATTTTTCTCAAGATCATTTATAACAAAAAGATATATATATATAAAAATTATCAACATCTTGGTAAAAATCTGTGATAAACTGACATGATTTCTACATTACAAAGTAAACTCAATTAAAAGTATACTTGGCTAGAATATTATGTCAATTATTGACATGTATGAATTACGAAAAAAGATATATGTCCATACATGAACTTTTTATTTCCTTATATGAAATTGTTAAAACATATATGGACCATATACGTTTCATTTTGACCAAGGGTTTAAAGGTATATGTAAATACGAAACAAATGAAAACGAAATTTTAATATATTATTCGTAAATTATACATGTAAATATAAACCATTGTATGCCTTCTTTGAAACGACCTTACTTTAGCAAAGATTACGAATTGCCATATCTATTTATGTCCATACATATATATACGTGTGTACATAGTTTAAAATTATATATTTCAGTATATCCGAGAAATATTTCCCGCGCATTCTTTCAACATTATAGAGCCGTATATACATAAGTACATATCTTCTCACTTTCCGCTACGCAAATATCCTAAATTAAGATTTTTTTTCTCCTCCCGTGATGGGAAGCATTAGTCGTTTTAACCTCGTAATAGCTCGCCGAACCGCGGAAATTTCGCCCAAGCCGGGGCAATCCTTTGGGTTTCAAGGAATATGACTGAGATCACGGTTTAGAAATACGTATGATTTACGTTTGTGCCCGCGAACGTAATGTACCGCGCGAAAGTTTACCAAAGGCTAACGGAATTGATAATCAAACCACTTTACGTTATTAAGGCGCGTATTTAGGTTAACGCGACGTATCGGAGGACCGCGGTCCCGACCGGCGACATTCGAACCGTACATTCATAATGTCGGATAGTCGTTAGGACCTTTACAATAAGGTTAAAAGGTTGTTCCTAAAAGTCGAGTAAAATATAATGATGTTTATTTATTGGCGAGTTTAACGTTCTATTTCTAATTAACGTAAGAGAAACTAAGTACATAAATAATTTTCGTTCGCGTTAAAAAATTTTAAATGTCGACTACTTTTGATAAAATATCGTTTTTTTTTTTGTTTTTTTTTCCAGTAAAATTTATCTTTGCAGAAATTGTTATAGTAAGAAAATAGGTGAATTGTTGACTTTAAAGGTGAATATTATTAAAGCAACTTTTGAGTAATTAATATTTTTTTTGTAATTCTAAAAGTAACTGTAATAAAAATTAAACATATATGAACATATATGTTTTTGCCTAATTCATACATGTCTATATATGGACGTATGTGGTTGTTATATTATTTAAACTATACATGGTTAGAATATTATATCAATTATTGTCATATATCTACCATGTATGACCGCATATACAGCCATATATGTATTAAGAATCCACATATATATCCATATATAGAAAACTCTTGGCAAAAATATAAAGATACTTTAATATGTACTTTAATAAACGAAAAAGATTAAATTAGTCCTTTACCGTAGTAAAAATTATACATATATGGTCCATATATAGTCGATGTATGGCAGTAATTGATTTCCATGTAAGGAAATTGTTAAAAGCATATATGGCTAGAATATTATATCAATTATTGCTATATATCGACCACATATGGCCATATATTAATTAAGATAAAACATGTATGTCTATATATGAATTTTTTATTTCATTATATGAAATTGTTAAAACATATTTGGACCATAAATGTTTCATTTTTACTGAGATACTTAATATAAGTCTATATGGTAAATCTGTAATATAACATATATATTTCAAATATAGTTTTCTTCATTTATCTCAAGTTACGGCTGCAAGTAATTCGTGTGAATTTGTCGAAGTAATTTATGATGTCAGTTTACATTTGGACATCGGATGGACGCGCGAAAATAGAATAACCATTGCAAACCACATTATCGGTTTTGAACGTCAGGCGTGCAATAGTACTTGAACGTCAATTAACTGAAGCTTTATCATTCAGTGAGATCTTGCAATTATCTCTGTCTGTCAGCGAATTAGCGTCCGTGTCACGCAATTTCTTATCGAAATCTCGCAAAGACACCGCCGATACCATAACGAACGAATCCAATCCTTGCCGTTCATTTTTTCTTCTTCTTTTTTTTTTTTTTTTTTTATTCTTTACATCAACTGTAACGCTTTATTCTTCGGTGAAAAAGATCTTGGATGCGATTAATATAGAATTATGTCATTGATATTTTTATTTATTTGTCGGATGAGTTACAATTTACAAAAGAAAAATGTATAAGCTATAAAAAATTGGTAATGCAGTAAACACCGCGCGCTATAAAACTGCTTGGATTTATATGAACAGTGGACGGAATGAATTTAATGTTAAAGAAAATTATATATAGAATGTATGAAATGGAAAATATATAACATTAATAGTTGTAATTATTTTAAAAAGGCAATATTAAATGTGTACATGTATATGAAAGATATTATTAGGAATACAAATAAGTATCCGTCGTCTTTAATAAAAAAAATCGATATTTCTAATAACTGTAAATTATGTGAGATTGCTGGTTTAGTTACTCATAATGTATTTACAAGTTTTTGTTGCGTTTGGCACGTAAATTCATCTAATAATTCTGCCAATACCTCGCCTTCGCCTGTCGGCCTTCCTTCCACTACGTCCTTTGTCTTCGACGTCAAATTCATCTTTTCAAATCACTCGAGACTTCTCTCTTTTAATACGTGTTCCGAAAGTATCCCTTTATTCACCTTTTTCAGCATCTAAAGTAGGCAATTTCATACCAGGGAAGTAATAATTATTATTTCCATGTAAATTTTCCGTGTTAAAAGACCTCCATTCCGTTTCGATTTTTAAAACCATTGCGTGTATAATAAAATGTTTATAAATTCTATTTCTCATCCTTTTCCAAAATGTATTAAATGGCTTTAGGGAAATTGAAGTGGTTTCTTTCATAGGGAAATTCATTCGTAAATTAGATTACAAATTCCGTAACATTTTTCTCAGTGTAGCCAGTTTAAGTAAAATACAAATGTTTTCATTCAAAGAATGGCGCCAAAGTGGCCGTTAACTTACTTTACGAGCCCTATAATAAATGCAATCTATTTTGGTCGTATGTATTAACATGATTATTCACTCAAAAAGAGAAAAGGGTTTAATTATAAGAGTAGTCATGGGAAACGATCCTGCGTAATTTGAAGTACCGTTTTTTTTCTCATTTGCTTTAAAATAAAATCTTTAATTTTATTATTACTCCGGTAAGGTATAAGAGCAAAAAAGGGAGCAAAAAAAACTGATATAAAACTTAAATCAATATAAGGAAATTATTATGATTTATTTTATTTTCTTATGTGTAATTGTTGGAACATATATCGACCATACATGGACCATATATATTTCATTTTTACTAGGGTACACGGTTCATATATGTTGTAACAATTTCACATATAAAATGAAACAAAACTACGAGAAAGTATGTAGAGTTCAAAAATGTTTCCATTAAATTTAAAGATTTCTTAATTACCAAGATTCGGGATAGATATTCCCATCTTTTCAAATTTCCAATATTCTTGACTCAATCTGTAACATTTCATTGTAAAATTTACTAGCATTAAAATTATGATTGTTGCGTTATTTTTAAATGACTCGTCTAGGTATCTGTAAATAAGACAACCTTCGATATTGACTGGTTAAACATTTATTTTAAATACACTGTACTTAGAGTGGGATGTTCTACATTGTACTTCTTGAGAAGTGTTTCCACGAAGTGAAACTGCCTTGCGTCCTTTGTTATGATGAAGTTGGCACAGGGACTTCTCTTCCCTGCCAACTCGTGCTAAACCTAAATTCACGCAAAGTTCTTTACGTACAGCCTATTTGTGTCATTGCTAACATTCCTCGGGAATTCCCCACAAGATTTGTCAATCTACTTGTATTTATCTATATTTTGCCCCTCCTGGTAGCCAAAAGCAATTGCAACTGCAGAATGAAACGTTTTTCAAATCAGAAACCTGAAGCATGTTCTAAAATTGACTGCCAGTACTGCTATAGTGAGACAGACGTATAAATTTTAATAAGCCAGAAGAGGATGTACAACACTGCCAGGCAATTTTGGAACATGGCCATGAAGGAACATTGTTTGATAACACGCGAAAGGTCAAATTAACGTAATGAAAACAATAACAATGTTTGTTATTGTTGAAGTATAACTTCTTACCTTAGTAAAAATGGAACATATATGGTTCATATACATGGTTCATATATGTTTTAACAATTTCATATAAGGAAATAAAAAATTTATATATGGACAAGTATGTTCTTCCTCAATCCATGTATAACCATATATGGATTAAGGAAAAAGATATATGGACCATAGATGTTTCACTTTTACTAGGACTACGGGAGTAAAAATTGATTTGACAGCTGGATAACTGATAACGGGAAAACGGAATTACGGTATCTTTGGAAGAAAAATAAAAACACTGATATCTCGGCTGGGTCGGCTTTATTGCTAAAAGAGAAAATTACAGGAATGACATATGACGTCAAAAGGCTTCCAAGATGAACGGGAGTCGCCGCGGGCAGCGTAGTTTAGTAGTTAGAACAGCCGACCGGCAATCAGTGGTCCCGGTCTTCGATTTCCCGGTGACTTACAAGAGCTTCTTTCTCCGAGAAGCCAAAAGCGTCTGATTTTACTATAATTGTTATTGAATTGGCACTGAAAAAAGAAACTATAACCAGTATGTGGCATATGTATGAATATATACGTGACATTTAATTTTATTCCATGTAAAAAGCAACATATATGACAAATATATATGTCGCATAAATAAATTTTTACCTGGGATGTTTTTTGACGGAAGATATCAATAGTTAATAATTATTTAGTACTTATATGAATTGATATACTTAGGTAATATATTTGTTATATTTTCAGAATGCTGTCAACTTATAAACTGACAATTAGTGTCCTTATATTTTTTTTTCAATTATTGGTTTACACGGGTGGCTACAATACGCTTACGAATTCGATACCGGGGTCATTTTGTGCCTCGACTTACAACCGGAAGCAATGCTGCCTAGGACGAAACGACGAATGCAGCGCGCCAATACTGTCGACATTATGCTACTGCGATGATTTTTGTAACAGAACTCAAGGGGACTGCTGCCCTGACTACTTGTCGCACTGCAAAGGACTGGAAATCGAGGAACCGCCTCTAACAATAAAACGTAAGTGTACCATTTTTTCGTTTTAACTAGAGTAAAATTATTTTTCAAGGTGTTAACATTCTTCTTTTTTTAACTTTAACATCTAGACCCCAGTATAGATGCAAAATGTAAAATATAATATAATTGCACTTGTAATCAGATAAATATACTAACAGTTACCATTTCAATAAACCATTCCAAAAGGCGCCATTCCTCGCGAACTTAACCAAAATTTTATTGCGCTTTCTCGCTGAACGGGGAGTCGCCCACTTACTAACGCAATTAGCGCCTCGTAATAAAGAAGCGCGGCACATTCGTCTTTCTGCCGAAGCGGCAGGTTTCTCATGCACCATTTCAAGCAATTAAAATTCATGGAGTATTACGTTGACAGCTTCCAGAATATCATTCTAATCGCGGAACAAAATTTAACTTCGTGATGTAATTATTTTATTTAACTAATAGTTAAAAATATTAATTTTGACGTGGTACTGAAAAATGAAAAGTTTTTGCTTTGTATTTACATCCATTTTTAAGACCCTTTGAAAAATTTTCTTTCAATTTAACCTACCAGATATTTACAAACGTTACTTTTTTATATGCTCAATTTAAAAACATTTCACTCTTCAGTACCGCAGTTTTAATTACCTTTTCCAGGAAAGCATAATATTATTGAGATTATTTTTAGAGTACATAAATATGTATATTTCGTTTTAGAATGTTATTGGAAAGGACGATACATGTATCATGGAGAAGAGGTTCAAGTTAACTGCAACAAATGGTAAGTATAAACATTGAGAATCCATTTTTATTGATTTTATTCGAACGAAAATGTCAAGTAATATGGCCGTGAGGGACCGAAGTTCTTATATTTAACAGTACCATAGTAAAAATGAAACATATATGATAAACGTATGGTAATAATTGGCTTCAATATGAAGAAATTATTGAAAGCATATGGCTACAATATTATTATCAATTGTTGCCATATATCGACCATATATGGATTAAGGAATTTCATATGTCTATATATGACTTTTTTTATTTCCTTATATGAAACTGTCAAAACATGTATGGACCATATAAGTTTCATTTTTACTAGGGTAATATATAGTAAAATTGTTAATTGCTTGTTAGCGTTTGTTCTTCTCTTGGGGAACGAGCTGAAGTGTTGTGCGAAGAAAACACCTGCCTAATGGATCAGGATTTGATCGACAAAATAAATCTTCAAAGACACGTGCTGGGATGGCAAGCTTCTAATTATTCCAAATTTTGGGGACGTACGTTGGACGAGGGTATTAGTCTCCGACTTGGCACATTAAATCCGTCAAGATCGGTAAGGTTTTACTTTATGTTCTGTTAAAATAACTAACCGAAACCATGCCAAAAGTCACAGAAAACAATTCTTCTCACGCAGGTATACAAGATGCATCCTGTTAGAAGAATTTATAACCCAGCATCGTTGCCTCGTCAATTTAATACTCAAAATCGGTGGCCGCGGGAAATATCTAAAATTCGAGATCAAGAATGGTGCGGATCATCGTGGGCAATATCCACCGCAGCAGTGGCCAGTGATAGATTTGCCATAATGAGCAAGGGAAAAGAAACGGTGGATTTAAGTCCGCAAAATCTTTTATCTTGCAATAATAGGGGACAGCAAGGCTGTAGAGGTGGACACCTTGACCGAGCATGGTTATACATGAGAAAACACGGGTAAATACATTATGTATTCCATATTCAAAAACGATATAAAGTCTGTTTAAATTCTATTAATATTCCCTAAAATAGTATTCATTCAATCTTACCATAGTAAATTTGAAACATATATGGTACATATATGGTCCACATATGTTTTAACAATTTCACATAAGGAAATACAAAATTCATATATGGATCATAAATGTTTACCTTGGTAATCAAACAACTTTTTCCACACTAGTTTACATTTTGAAATATTTTTCACTTAATTAATTATTAAATTTTAATAATCATTTCATTAAAGATTAGAAATTATTTAAAACTTAGAACTATTTTGCAGAGTAGTGGATGAACAGTGCTATCCTTGGATGGGAAGGAGCGAAAAGTGTAAAATTCGTAAAAGGAAAACATTGGCGGACGCTAACTGTCAACCATCCTCTAATCCAAAAAGAACCGAACTGTATAAAGTTGGACCAGCTTATCGCTTAGGAAACGTTACGGACATAATGCAAGAAATAATGTCATCTGGACCTGTGCAAGGTTAACTGTATTTTCTAATGTATAAATATATAGGCATATATTCGGCATGTATGGGGCATAAATACGACATATATGCGACATGTACTGGGTAGTTTTGGCGTGTGACTTATATATAACAAAACATATATTTAATTAATTTAATAATTTCAGCAACTATGATGGTGTACCAGGACTTCTTCCACTACACTTCCGGAGTGTATCAACATTCTAAGTTTTCAGAGCTAAATCGAACTGGTTATCATTCTGTGAGAATACTTGGTTGGGGAGAAGAACCGTCCTACCGAGGTGTTACTAAATTTTGGGTAAATAAATATATTTGCAATCTTCAACATGGTATCCAGTAAGCTTTAATTTATTTTTTATTGTAAGTTTTGCCTAATCTTTAAATTTTTGCAGATTGTTGCCAATTCTTGGGGCGAAGACTGGGGAGAGAGAGGAATTTTCAGAATTTTACGAGGCACCGACGAATGTGAAATAGAATCATTTGTGTTAGCCGCGTGGGCAAAAAGTGTGTAGTGAATGTAAAATATTATTGACGCGTAATATCTTATGATATTTATTTAATCAGACAAGTTTATTAGATGCATTTAAAATAAGTTCACTTAGAGACTTTTTAAATTATATTATAAATGTAAATCCGTTGAATTGTTACCAAAATTTGTACTTAAAACTTGAACTTGAAAAGTTGTCAGTTATAAAGAAATGTATTTTAGAAACAAATTGATGAAACTAGACAATAGGTAGGAAATAATGCTTCAGTTAATGATTCATATATTTAACAACATTGTACTCAAACAAATTCATAAATTATATTTTAATTTATTTTATATTTAACCTGTAAGTCGTATTTATGAAAAAAAAGTATGTGAAATTAATTCTTTATTGCATTACATTATTTGGAAAAAGATAATCTGAAAAGGATCCCTAGTAAAAATGAAACATATATGGTCCATATATGTTTCAATTTTCTTAGAGATATGTATGAAATATTGAAAGTAACATGTGTACTTTTTACTCTTTAGATTTCGAAATAGAATATTTAAGAAATTTTATTAATAAATACATCATCCTTAATACTATGTTTGAATACACGTATTCATGATTCGTGAGCATCTTTAAAAAAAAAAAAAATAACAGGCATATGTCATTATTATACATATTATATACTATACATACCACAATTATACATAAATGACCATAATAATACTTCAATTGAACTTTCCAAAATGTTTGTAAATACCATCCAAATCAAACATTCTGTCGTATTTATTACATTTTTGTTCTTCAGCCGATGGCACAATATCTGATAATATATCTTTGAACTTTTCAAGAGGACACATTTCTGTACACCCAGGAACTTGTAATGGAACAATTTCAGCCGGTATTCCTCTATAATATAAAACCTAGAAAGAAAAAAAACCAAATCTTTTAAAAGGTATTTGGAAACAAAGATATTTGAGTCAAATTACAAAAAAAGGTGAAACCTTAAAATTTTCCGATTACAAGGAGTAACAAACTTTATATTACCTTTACATAGTATTTCTCCTTTAGTTCGTGCAACTCCACAATTACTGCACTAGAAAATTCAGGTACATGAGGCTTATAAACTCCCAACGCTTGTAACAAAGCTGCTATATTTGTTTCGTGACCACTGTATAAATAAAGTTTTTCGCTTGCAGTTTTGTTTTGTAAATTATTTATATTGCTGAGAATTTCTTTCACTAGCATTCCTGAAATATATATTGTATATTGTCAATTTGCAAAAATCTTTCTATATGCCTCATGTATGTACATATTTATTTTTACATGGATATATTTGCGATACAAATATAATAATATTAAAATATTATCTAAGTACAACAAATAATAGATTTTTGAGTGTTATTCCAATTTCTTAAGCATACAAACCTCCGTTAAGTTTCTTCAGATTAGTCGTTCTACTGAACATGTCATAGTATTCAAGTGTTACCTCTAACAGTTCACCATTGGGAAATGATGTTGCCGTAACCCAACTAGGCAATGTGAGATTCATGGATGCTTCTGCATCTAATCCAAGATATAAATTGTATATATCATAAGGATTTTTAATAGGTTTTCCTGTATGATTTGTCAATTTCTTCATTAATTCCGAATACTTTGCCAACTTCTTTCTTGTTTCTTTTAATGTCAGCAAATGCAACATTTCATTTAAGTACCTATAAAAAAAAACAAGTTATCTTGTTTAAACTAAAAAAGTGTATCTTAAAAATGGGTTAAAATATGTGGACACTTACACCGGGCATTCTTCTGGAATTAATAAATTGTCTAAAAGTCTTGGTAGATACTTGTAGGGTATTGGTTGCCAATCCAAATTGTCCTTCCACTTTTGAATGTCTTGAGGGGGAAAGAGAGCGGCCAGCACCAATTGCAGTGACATTTTTGTTCTATCATAATCCGTACTTCTAGCTTTTAATACATCCGGGATGTAATGTTTTCCTAAGAATTCATCGTACCTCGCACGTAAAAATTGTCCTAATTCAAATTCTCTTTTTTTACCTCGCTGAAAATTTACAATAATTATACTTTTATTTCAGATCGAAAATTTTTCTCGTATTAAATGTTATATTATTGATAGCATTATGTAAGGAATATATTAAATATAAGGAAATAATTAAAAACATAGCAATAATATTATATCATTTATTGCCATATATGGATTAAGAAGAAACATATATGTCTATATATGAATTTCTTTTTCCTTATAATTTATTTGTTAATCTCATGCAAACACTTCGTATAATCATGACCTTTCTATACCAGCGTGTTATCAAATAGCCATTTGAACAATCGCTTAATAATTAATTTCATTACTATCGGTTATTAACTTTGAATTGGTTTTGAGACCAAATCGCCATTTTATTGACTTGTTTACTGGCAGTTTTGAGGACATTTGGTAGTTTTGAGGACTGTCCCCAAAGTCACATTGTGAAACAATGGCAGTTTTGAGGACACTTCCTAAAAATACGTTCCTGGGGCCCGGCAAAGTTAGTTTCGTTATTTTTTTAAAAAATTTGTAAAAGTGAGTTTAGTTAGTTTTTAAAA